>JAQIVZ010003729.1:0-12685 GCA_034700945.1 Arrhopalites spinosus
CACGCTTTGACCCCCGCGTGCTATTAGAGTCCCGCGTACTATTAGAGCCCCGCGTGCTATTGGGTCATTTACGGTATGCTCCTTGTATGTGGCTCAATCGACTGGAAAAATGGCTCACAGTATGAGTTTCAAGCTCTTGTCTTTCTACTTTTTTCTCCCTTCCAACTTGGTCATCATTTCAAGGGCTTCTGCATACACATTACAGTGTATGTACATATATGTATATTCATGCCTTTATACTTTTAAGATCTTTGCCTCCGCCACCAAAGAACCCCAACCATAAAAGGCACAAGACACCAAGGAATATAAATCCGCTATTTCATCCACAATACACACCGCCCCGGAATTCAATCTAAAAATTTGAAAACAGATCCATCCACACTTATAACTCTTTTCATACTTTCAAAAACTTGTATACTTAAGACCATCACCATAGCATATGCTTCCATGACTGGGTTTCTCTTTTTTTGTGAAATACGACCAAGAAAAAAAATCCACATTGTGTCACTTATCATTCCTCGTCTTTTTCTAGCTGTATCTGTACTTTTATAAAAAGCGGTTGGACAAACAAGACAATTAAGATTATAATTTTTAGACAGAGAGAATCTTTCAAATATGGGGATAAGACTCGAGACAATTTCATAGTCACACACAGCTGCACTCACTCCGTTTGAGTTTCAAGTTTTAGGAGTAGACAAAAAAAAATATTTTGAGCTAATAATCCATTCGAGTTTGGAGATGGAGAATCCCTTTTTTGAATTCATTGTGATGACCTCAATGTGCTTTAATTGTCAGTTGGATTAGCATTATGGAGAGAGAGAGAAGAGTATTTTATACAGAGATTTTGTAGCTTGAGTTTAGGAGCGAGCGTATGGCGGCTCATGTGATTACTCATAGAATACTATGAAGGCTGAAGATATTTACATAGTAAATATGAAATCCACACAAGAGGAAAGAAAATAAAAATATAAAATGGTTTTACGACCTGTGCTCTTACATATTGAGTCTATTCTGTATACATTAGTTCATCATATTTTTGAAAAATGAAAGATGTATATCTGTACATATAAAATGCATGTTGACTTTGTGGCTCGTATTGACATGAAAAATGTTGAAATTAGTTTAAAATCACAACTTAGATGGAAAATTATATACAATAAATTACAATTGAAATCAACTTACTCGGGGCATAATTTTTAATGCAATAATCAAGTCCATACCAAGTTTATTATAGTTGTACCAATTTTGACTTTGGGGAATAATTATAATGCGCATTATTAACTATAAATACTACAATGAAACTGTTGAAGGACCTTGGTCCATGTTTTTTTAATATATTCAAATATTGAGTAAATTTTGAAAAAAAAAATGAGGTGTTGAAAAGAGCCTTTAGAAAAAATGTTATTTATAACATTTTGATGAAGAAAGACTGGGAAAGACAGATTGTTTGACTTGATTTAATTTGAAAATTTTGTGGCTGGGTCTGATCCGCTTTTGTTGCACTTACTTGGGCTCTTCTCGTCCATTATATATTATTTGTTTCAATAAGATTAATGACACATTAGCGACGATGAAACGAGTCAAAAGCTGACAGATTATAAAATCTGCCTCGGTATTATCATTTGCCATATTCCTCCAGCTCTTCACACGAGCGTTAACCTTTATCATAACAATAATATCAAGTACAAATCTATCTATAGATACTAAAAGGGAGATGATGAATCATTATAAAATCTATCAAAGTCATCTCATTCTTCTGTCTCTATATATATGCCAATACTCCTTCCATGTACGTGATTATGTGGGTAACTATGACTGTCGGGTATTTGAAAATCCCTTCCTCCATTTACGAGGAGGAAGGAAGGGAGGCCATCGTGTCAAGCTAATCCAGTCTGTTGAAATAATATACTTTCTCCATATGGAGTAGTTTAAGCCGAGAGTTGAAGATGAGGACCCTCTTGTGTGTGCTTAATAGCTCAGAGGCTGGGAAATATTCTTTCCCCGACGACGACCAAGGCTTAAAACATTTCCATGGAAAGGATCGCCTTTTAATTAACTTAATATATATAACTTGTACAATGTGGATTTCACATCATCCATCGTATAGCACCCCACACTCCGTCTACTACAATCAAAACAAACACACCATCCACATCCACAACTCTTCTTCTCTCTCTCTCTCTAATCATGAGGTGGATCTCATTTTATTTTAACATTCAACCTCATATCATCGCTTAATTAAAGCATCATGAACTTGCTTCATAGCTATGATGAAGTATGGGGAATAGACAGAGTTAACTTTTATGGAATAAAATTAGCATGAAGGATTTGAATGGAGCGAGAGGATAATGTACAGACAGAGTACAGTTAAGCTGAGTTGGAAAGGGGAGAAGGAGAGGCAGGCGGGGGATATTATTATTATTAGGAATGGATCGGAAGATTCAGAGTCGGATAAAGGAGATGGCAAGAACTTTTTTCCCTGTTTACTTAACCATGTGAATCTGATAACTGAATAAACCGTGGATCAATTGGCTTGGCTTGATTTGGATACCTATCTCACATCTTCTCAATCTCTACTCGTCTCTCATGGAAACCAATTCTCCAGCCCTTTTTCATATATGGAAATTTAAAGCCCTCTCCATCTCTCCCCCGTGTGTACATATCTACTTTGTAAGTAGATATAACTAGTAAATAGTTGTATGATATCATAATAATCTGATATCGTCATTTCATTGCCTATTAAACCTCTTTTACCACACAAATACTCCATCTTCTTACATGCTATCATGATGATATAGCGAAATGTTTGAAATCATCATTTCATTTATTTTAATCATCAGAAATAATGCATTACATCTCTGAATACCACAGCTTTTGACCCAACTTCAGTTTAGATTCATATATAAAGATCACAAATTAATTCCAAATGTAAGAAATTTTGAATTTTATTTATTTTCATCTTGTCTGTAAATATACTCATGTATTATATATTTTGCATAGACGTATAAGATCAGTGAATCTTTATGCAAATATTTGAAAAAGAATCAATTTATTACCACATTTGTCATTATGCAAGTCTATTGTTACTCCCTTTTGTGTGTAGATTAAAAATTGAGGTTCAGGGAACATTATATTGTGGCGATTGAACTTGATCAACTTTATTATCAGAATATTTTTTTATTCGTCTTACAACTGTGTCCGTACTTGACTATAAAACATTTATTGTACATTTTAAGTGTATAGAAATAAATTACTTTAATCATTTTGAGGTATCCCAAATTTCGCCATGAACTTTTTTTTAAGCAACAAGATCCAGTCAATCTTTTCTTGAATTTCTTGAATTAATTACTACTTTCCATGAGGATTCTGGTGCCTTTTGCAATCTTCGAATGACTTGTCTTCCCCATAATAACCATAAAAAGCCAACCCCAACACAAATGAAACTCTCTACATAATAGCCATCCACTTCAATGGAACATTGACCACCCTCATCTGTACATGCCTATAAAGAACAATGGTTTTCATAATATTTCCAAAACAAAAATTAAATTCAACTAAATATGCCTTTTCTTACAGAAGTCAATTGTGGAGTGGAACAATCATTGGACACTGAACCAGTACAAGATTTCCTTGTGAGAGGATCGACGAGCCAGAGAACTAAAGTTGAAGGCCAGTTTCCACCCAAGTTACACACAGTGTTCAAGAGTGTCATATAAGTACCGCCAACAGCGGGGTCGCTGACCTTGGCAAAAAATGCCATCACAGCTACAAACATGCTGTAGACAGTCACCTGTAAATTATTTAAATTCATAAAATAACAGAAAACCAATGTAATGTTAAATATTATTTTCCTTTCGAAATGTGTACAGTACCTGATGAATAGCGTAGATCACAAGAATTCCAGCGTAATATGAAAATGGAAAACTTCCATCGGCGGACTGGAATGATGGTGTCAAGTAAACTAACATGACGAATATGAGACCAAAAACAACCCTAGAAAATCAACCCAATAAAAACAATGAGCATTAGATTCTTTTAAAAGTAAAATTCAGAAAAATTACAAAAATTCATTTATGAATTCATTTATGGGTGAAAAATTAAAAGAAAAGTGTCCAATTGATACCTGAAGGGATAAGCGCGGATAAAAACATTCATAGGATTTGCTCCTGCTGTATATTTTGATATAATAAAAGGTAAAAGAATTTGTAGTGGTGTCATTGGGATGGCTAAAAGTGCCAATCTATCTTTTGGAACGCCTAGCTCAACAAACTTCAAACCAGTCACAGAGTCCGCAGCAGCAAATGCAATCTAACATGAACAAAAAAAGCATTAAGTCTTTCTATAAGAACAAGAAATGACTAAAATGATTCATTTTAGATCGACTTACTTTACACGTAAGTAAGAAAATAATTGTAGTTTGTATATTGGGTAATTTGAGAATTTTCCAAAGGCCTTTGTAACTAGATATAACATCAATTTTCTCAACGTGCAAACTCTTCTCGGAATTTTCCCTCTTGAGAATCCACACAAGAGTTGTAGTTAGCATGAATATCCAAGCCCAAAAATATAAAAATCCTGTAATCAAATAAATGTGATCAACTGATATAACTGGACAAACCTCGTCGTTATATTTTAACGTATCACTATTTATTTATAAATTTAATACAAAACGTGATATGATCTCAAAGAATTTACCTGAGAGGGTGACCAATCCCGTTGAAGATTGTTCACTGCGAAGGTATTTATTACAAAAATCTGAAGATTCCAAAGCTAGAAAGACAACGTAGCCTGTAACACAAGAATAAGAGAGAGATCATTAAAAATATTTAAATGACTTTTAAAATTGTTAGAAATACACATCATGAAAGACGAAATTTTGTACCTAAAAAGTAACCACATGTCTGTCCGACACTATTACATGTAGAAGCGTACCCCACATTTTCTCTGTATGACGACAAATTCAAACAAAGATAAAATGTTAATCCAAATTAGTTTTTCTTCATTTAAATAAAAAATTTGTCACTCACTTGCGTAGCATTGTCAATGCCCATCCGTCTACAGCAATATCTTGGGTAGCTGCTAGGAAATTGAGCATGAAGAAAACACCTGTGATTAGCCCAATGTTCATTGTATCCATTAAATCATTGACGGTTGATGATAGTATGAGCATAAAAATGCCAATCAGGTACTGCATGGGCACCAGCCACGTTTTCCGTCGTCCCATTCTTGATGAGTACAGAGCATCCACGATCGGGGCCCATAATAGTTTCAAACTAAATGGCCAGTAGGCAAAACTAAATTTTGCTTGTTCTTTATAGGACACATGACGATTCTGAAGTATCATTGGTATACTAGCTATTAATCCTAAAAATATCAAAGAAAAAATACACACATAAATTAATTTGTTTACACTAAATTAAGTTTCAATTTGTATCATGCATGAATATAAAAACAGAATATAATTTACCTAATGGAATTCCTTGTAGCACATACAGGAAGAGTAGTAGAAGAATATTCCCCAAATCCTTTCGAAAATCTGCTTTCGTCATTTCAGGTACTTACATGTATAAATTATAAAGCTTTTGATTATCAATAATACTTGTAGTATTGTTATTTTTCTCACTGATTGAATGAAAACTTGTTGAGACTAGTCCGAGTTTAATATATTAATTTTAGAATTACAAAGACTAACACCCTTTTTCATTATTCCTAGTAAAATATGGTTATCAAAACCAAAATAAATAAATATAATTGCACATGGACTGACTTTTCACTCTATTCAACATTTTCTTAATCAACATTTAACTTTAGACAGCTGTGAAGAAATACACTTGGAATGAAAACTTTTTTTCTAAACATTATGTCAAGAAATATTAGAAAATTGTCTATTCAAAATCTGCCACGTACCCTTAAAATGTGCGGGCTTAGTATTCTATGCCAAGGGAAAAAAGTACTGATGACAAAGATAATAAAATACAACTTTAAGGAAAAAACAATTTTTTTGACATTAATGAGGTAGATATCATGAATTTGTATCATTGTAATTTGTTCATTTTATTATCACGAATTCTTATAAAAACCACGTAATTATAATTTGTTTTTCCGTGTACAAAATATGGCTTTGAATTTCAATTTCTCATACCCAACATGAAGTTATTATTTGCTTTAATCAACTAAAGCTAAAAGATCCTTCAAAAAAATAAAAACAAAAAAAGAAAGGACTAGGTAAGGCAAAAAATTTCATAATACAATTATTCGTACTTTCATATTATTAACCTCATATATTATATTTAGTTTAGTAATATTTACTTAAACTAGGATATCAAATAATAAATTTGTATTTGATTATAAAAAATATTATATAACGCTGACAATGGTAAATCATTCTTCTAATTCTAATTAATAGTCTTTTGAGTGGTTAAAAATATTTGCACTCATCACAAGGATTGTCAAATAATAATAAATTTGACTATTGTGAATTTACGACGTAATACATAGTTGAATATCGTAAATTACAATTGGTAATTTTGTTATAGCAGTCGTAGTAGCACCCATACAAAAATATTCGAATATTTGTGTAAAGTTTCGCTTTGTACAAAGTCTAGTTAATGCACATTGTCCCTCAATAATAATAGATATATATTCTTAAATAACAAATATCTTCAGTATACCCGTATACCGAAAAAATATATAAGAGTACAAAATAAATTCCTATTGACTACAATTATAATTTGTAAATTAATTATAAACAGGAATTTTTCATGAGATACATATTATCAGTAGATAGATTATTGGACGGCAAGAAGAAGAATCATCCAAAAAGATCAATAGGAGCAGAATTTTCTTCATCATCATCATAGTTTTCATCTTCTTGAGCTATCCTGCCATTTTGAGGAAGATTTTGAACATTAGTGAGAAGCTCAGTCCATTTAGGATCCAATTGTTTTGGTAATTCACAGCCCGTGTAAACTTCCAAATCAACAGAGTAACGAAGTAATTTTTCCCAACAAGGATTGTAGCTGAGAACATGTGGGTTCCCGATGATGATCATCAAGGCTTTGGCTCTCGTCACTGCTACATTGAATCGTTTCTTCGAGTAGAGAAAGTCTAGACGAGACAACTTCTTAGCTAGCGTGTCTTCATAATCAGAGCGAACAGTTGAAATTATCATGACTTTTCTTTCACCTCCTTGAAATTCTTGTACTGAAGCAATCTTTGGTAAATCGTCCTCCAAAAGGTGATATGATAAAGCAATTCTTACTTTCTCCACCTGAGCAATAGAAATTTAAAAAAGATTAATTGAAATAAATTCCAATTATGGTACAATAAATAAATTGTTGTTTATGAACTATTATTTAAATAATGATATACACTTAAATCAGGAAATTCTTCAGCAGCTTTATAATATATTTAGACAAAATACATAAATGAAAACCTACTTGTTTTCTGTAGGGGGTGATTATTCCAATGTCATCATTTGACAGATTATTACTTCTCAATAGTTTGACATATTTAACAATTTGAGAAACTTCTGCCAAGTTGTACCAACTGGGAGAGTCACTATCTTGAAGGCACGTTCCTTGACATCCATGAAAAAGTAGAGGAACTCCTTTTTTGGGTAAGAAATCCAATTCTTCACATAGAGCATAGGCATCTGAATGGGAAGCACAGGAGACCAATTCATCCTCGTAGAACATTTCCGACGGTAATTTCAAAAGAATCTTGTGGGCTCGATAGCTTCGAACTAATTTGGTAAGAACGGCTGGATTGTACTTGGTTTCAGGAAAAGCATGCTCATTTCTAGCATAAATTCCAGTATTCATGAGACGCTCCAGAAAGGAAACCGAAAGGATACTATTCACACTTAAATCACACATGAGAACAGGACCAAGTTGTTTGGGGTCTCCAGCTAAAATGATCTAAAGTCAAAAAATGAAACACAATTCTACATAATCCATTTCCATATACTAACACGAACTTAACTATTTCAAATCTTTTTAATTTTACTATGCAAGAAACAACATGATTGAATTACCTGTCCTTCCTTTGACACCGCAGCTAACACTGAAGCAATCATGGCCTCTGGCTCCGTACAATAACCCGCTTCTACAAAATTATATAATTTTTGACATCATTAGAGATTTGTATAACAATTTTAATGAATTTTATACCTATACATATAAAACTTGAAGTTTTAAACTTCAAAAATCATTTGTACTCACCATCAATGAAAACATGAGAAAAGTGTCCAGTGTTCAAATTCAGTTGAAAAAATTGTCCTGCTGTACTCACAGTGGAAATAATTAAACGATGCTTGGCCACACTATCCAAGAATTCTCCATCCATACAAAAATCTGCAATAGTCTCTGGTACAGCAATTTCAGATCTAATAAATCCATTGAGACGAACAAAATCTCCCGGTCTGAACTGATTTGTGGCAACGAGATGTTCTGCAATAACATCCGCTCCAGCATTTGATGGAACCGTGATAAGGATTCTACAACAATGGAAGAAATTCATATTAGTAAAGTAAGATGACAGGCACTGTACATGGATTGAAAAAAAATCAATGTTTTACCTTGAAGATTTCTCCAGTGTATAAATTTGTAAAATAGCTTCAACCACTGTCACAGTTTTTCCCGTACCGGGTGGACCAAACACAACGTATGGTAATGGCCTACACGCTCCAGTTAAAATTCTTCGAACGGCATTCTTTTGCTCTTCATTTAATGAGGTATTAAACCAACGGAGTTTGACTATTCCAAGATCACTTGTATCTCGAACATTACTTTCAAAAGGTCCTCGGAGACTTGCTGCTCTTCGATCATTCCTTCCAAGACTTTTTAATTGCTTCAACTGAACTGGAGTTGAGTCTTTAACAGTGGTTGAATGGCTTCTTGGTTGCTATTAAAAATTCAAAACATAAACACATTATACAGTCATTTCAGACTTTATCTTACGGACGCCCATTTGACTACACAATTACATATTGTGATTCAAAAATGCTACCTCATTGTCATTGGGGTCTTCAATAAAATGAATTCTTGGAGGTTGTAGCACCAACATTTCGGGAAATAACCAACTTGTACCCAAATCTAAAGAATCATACAATTAATTTTCAATAAATTCCATGAAAAACATCCACCTCACTAATTTTGAAATAATTTCTATGTAACAACTTGTTTACTTATGCATACACTCTACATAGGCACTAAATATACTGCAAAGTAAATATGTTTATACATACGATCCATGGCATGCTTAATCGCAAAATGTTGTCTCTTAAATGTGGTCCGTCCCAAGCAAAATTGAATGATTACAGGAGAGCCATCATAACTTCGGTGAAACTTTTCATTAAATTTCACATAAACTTCAGAATGTTTAGTAGAGTCGGAAGAACCAATTCTCTGAACTGCTCCCTCAAAGATGCCTAAATACATTTTAAAATTACAATGTACACATTTATTATCAACATATTTAGAAGTATAATTTGTCATTAAAGTAATCACTAAAAGTAGAGGACATATAAAATAAGAGACAAAGAAATATTTACATTCTGCATCTTTTGACAGTGTGCATCGAACAGGATCCCCCTGTAGGACTGGTGGATGAAATTCTTTAAGTCCTGGTACTTCAAAAGCAAGAGATTCTCCAGTTACACGAAGAATGACGTTACGCATATCGTACTGACGACGTAGATTGTCATTTTCAATCTCCTCAAACCATAAACTGACCTGGAATCTAGTCTAGAATAGGATAAATGAAATTAAACCAATATTCAATTGATATTATTAACATGTAACACAATGTTCTCTTGATTCAACTATTAAGTAAGATACTTCGTAATTTAATTACTTATTTTTTCAACATGACTCAAAAAGGACATTACCAAATAATTTTCTGAATTCAAAAGAGTCCAATCCTGGGGTTTCATTGTAGGAAAAGATCTCATCAGATCATCATCTGTAGCCTTCTCATAAATTTTCACAACATGTTTCGGAATTGAATTAGCTGGAATTCGATGGGGAAGAAAGAATGGAGTCCTCACAGCTTGAGCTCCCCGAATCACTCTCATATTTTGTTGTTGTATCAAAGTCAATGGTCCATTCTCTAATAATCCTTTCTCTTTTTTCCAATCCCTTTGACGATCAGTATTTCTCATTGATTTTATGGCTTCTTCATCCTCTGATAGAGCTGTTACACAAAGATATCGTCCAATTTTAAAATCTCCAAAGTCAAAAATACAGAGTTCCTTGGTTCGTCCCAATTGTTGTGGAGTGCATTTGATCTATTTTTAAATATACGAAGAAAAACAATTAATTTAACTTCAGTTTTTCAGATTAAATTTCAATGCATGTACATTAAATTACTAACATTTCCTTCAACTTGGATTATAAACTAGTATCAACAAATAAAATAATGATACCACAGGTTTTAAGAAGCACAATGAAAACACCTTAAAAACATATGGAAGACGGGGCTCAAGGGTTGTAATAACACTTCCTTCCGTGTGGTCAAATGATAGCTGAAATCTACATACATCTTGACTGTTGGCCAGAAATACATTCTCCAGAACTATTCGAGATAAACTTGTGTTCTCTACTGACACAGTCTTCTGAAAAGATGCTCCAACTTTCAAAGCTTTGAAAGAAATCAATTTACTTGGATTGATACGAATTCCATTCTTGTCCTTCAACAATTCACGAAATTTTTCATCCAACTCATCAGTTGGCTCATTCCATTCACTCTCTGTCTCTTTCCTACATAACAGTATATTAAAAAAAAGAGAGAAAAGTTTCTTTAGACATACTAGAATACTAGAATAAATCACACATTACTAAATAGTTGAATATCTAATTTAGTAAATTATGTTCACGTAATATACTATACTATCTGTATTGATAAAGTAGACGGACCAAATCCCTTTAGTACATATTTCAAGTATGATTAATGATTAATTATTGTTGACTTACGATGGTTCATTCTGATTTGATGAGGCATACTTCATGAATTGAGAAAAAGTCACAGCACAAGCTCGTTTTTTAAAGGTATAAACACCACCAGGTCTGTTGTTGTTTCCAGGTCTACCTGGCTCATACTCTTGATCTGAAGCAACGGCGACATATCGAACTCGATCATCCACCTTCAACACTTGCTGATTTTCCACCACATCCAAGGTAAAGAAAACGACTCCATCGATGCAGATACGATTCTTGTATTTAGTCACTGCACCCATAGCAGTTGTTTGTTCCGTCCAATTTACTGCTAAAATATTTGCTTGAGATACTTCTCCACCATTGGCAGTGTACTCGTCTTCAATTGCTTGCATTCGTACTTCTAACCAGTCCCCTGAAATTGCATATTAGGGGTACATAAAACAATAATATTATTAACACCTATGCTTTATTACGATGTACTGCATTCAAAATATCGTTCCACATATTTTACATATCCATGAAACTTTAAAAGATGCATTAATGGAATACAATAACAAGACAAACCTTCACAAATAGGGTAGTCTTTAGGAAGCCATTTTTTATCTAGAGAGATTGGAGAATCTTCATGACCTCGACTGAGCTCCACATGTTGTTCATGAATGTCGATGACTTTACAGTTGATCGCAATAAACTTTGCCCTCTCTGCTATTGCTTGTTGCTTCTCACTCACAATGGGCTCAAGATCCGTGACAGTCCAACATGCTGACGCGTTGACGGCAGTGTACTTGACCATTATTCCTCTTCTCAATTTTAAATTGGCAAATTTGTGCTTATCAAACAGAAATGTTCCATTGATGGTCCCTTTGGCAATGCAGTCATCTAGGAGAGTAATTACTCCTGTTCCACTCACAGTTTCATGGACTTCATCTGATTTAAGTGCTGGATCGAAATCGGTATTCCCATTCTCAGACTCCTATAATAACAGAAATAATCAGTAAAATGTACCATACCATAAATGTGTACATCTCACGTCTACAGTCATTCTTTGTACTTGAGCGCAAATATGATACACAAATTAGTCTAGTACATAATATACATAATGTTTATGTAAAATGTTTTACGTTTTGCATATACGATTACCATAATTTATTAATAATCATCACACACGAATGTAAGTAATTTAGCATAATCAAATCCTATTTCTCACCTCATGATTGTTGCCATTTTCACAGACAGAATCTGCAGACTTATTTCCTCCTGTCAACCACGAAATTAATCTTGACATTATATCAACGGACAAAGTACGGACAAAGTAGGATATTGGTATTTAACCCAATTTGGGTCAAACAACAGGTCTAAAAAAACAAAAAAGCCCGAATTATTTTAAGTCACAAAATAGCCATCTCAAACTGATTTCATAAAATGACAATTCACAATAAATGACTACTTTGAAAGAAACAAACACACACTCACCAAAAAACAACAATTTTAATTAAAACAGTTGGAATATCCAACTTTGACAATATTTAAACAAGCGTCACAACAAATCTGGCTCAACTTTTGACGGCTCCGGCAAAAGAAATGTTGTGTCGTCAGAGGACAAAACTCAACTGACAAATTTGTGGTAGGCTTCTTCCAAGAGCCCGATTGATATGCAAATTTTATTCCAGGCACTTTTCACCAATCAGGTCACGAACCCAGAGGGGAAAGTCAAAGTCCATGAAAAACCATGCCCCGAACCTCGAAAA
>JAQIVZ010003730.1:0-12685 GCA_034700945.1 Arrhopalites spinosus
AATATCCTGGTGATCGGTTTACAACGAACGGAGCTAAAAAATCATAATCATTACTTTTTGATCTCCCTACGTATGTTCAAGTACAAAAAAACCCTTGTTTTGTAGTTTCACAAGGAAATGTGAGTTAAAAAGAAAAAAAATCTCATTCACGTCCACAGGAAAGTAGTGGAGAGAGACGTAAGTTTGAGGACGTGGAGAGCCTACAAAAATGGTGGGGTCACATTGTCATGTATCATGTTCCATTTCTTTAGGAATTTGAGGAAACAAGAAAGTCAACTTCCTCTTCTCATCTTGTTCAAATAGACTCGTTGCAACGATAGCAATGAGTCAATGGATCAGGACGTGACCAGATGAAAGTGAGGTCGATCAGTAGCTCGTTTCATAAAAAAGATGTATGATAAGAATACCAATATTTTCCCCAATTCCCAAATAAATTCTCTCCCCCCAACCATTACCGTTCTAGTCACAATTTGTAGCCTAAAAATGTATGCACAAATGTAAATTTTATATTTAAATTCTGTTCTAGGTAAAGAAGCTCTCTTCATAGAATTTAACAAGTTTAGATTAAAATATTTATTTCATATCTCTATGTAAACTTTCTCTTTGTCCTGGATTAAATTTTCTCCAAGACTTTTCACCCAAAAACTTTCCCCAGTTTTTTTATTCTTTTTTAAACAATTCAAAAAATAATTCTCTTGACTTCCGTCTAAACTAGAGACGGATTTCCGCCTTTGTTTTTCTTGTAGAAAAGCATCTATCAAGTTAGTATTTATAAGAAGATCCTTTAAAGACTGGTGAATCCCTCTTTTCACAAAAAAATGTGATTTATAGTATACAACTTATTTGGTTTTAATTAGTTTGTAAAATTAAAAGCGTGGAGCGTGTGACATACACAGATTACATTTTGTAGTTTCCGGACACATGTACACTTTGTCATAAAAATAGTCATTAAAATTTATTAGACATTTTAGTGGGACAAGACTCGAGAGATTTCTAGAGTTCATAAAATTTGTTCACTCGTTGAGATTCTTTATAACTTTTATAAAAATACTGACAAAGTATTGGGAGTTTTGTATTAGAAAATTGACTGTTAGATTTATGTTAATAATTTTAATTGTTAATTAAATAAAAATTAAATTTACCTATACTCCCCCGTCATATTCTCAGGTAGACGAAGTCTATGATCCATCCATCGTTGAGCTAGGAAAACGTCAGCTGCATAAGTCTGTTAAATTAAAATGTGCAATATTTTCAAGATAAATGCAGTGGACTATTTATGCCAAAACAAAGTACGAGCACGATTTCATTCCTGAAGAAAACGTGCGTGAAGTGTAATCAAAGAGGGAGGAAAAGAGTCCCAAATATTTGTTTGTAGACGGAAGAGCGACGCTACTACTCTTTTATTTACATTGAGGAAAAAATGGTTCCTCTCTTTTATTGATCAAAAAAATGAAATTTCCAATATATATTATCATCAAATACCGGTAAGCGGTATTTCACGGATTTGACAACACAATTCAAGTCTCTCCTCCTTCTTCAAAAGAAAGTACATAAATAAATTGCTTTCTCTTTTTCTCTCTCCTTGATTCACTTTCTTCATCTGTGACTAAGAGTTGGAGGTTATTTGGAAGCAAATTTTGACATTTATCGAAGTTATACACAGACGACACAGTTAAAAGGGGATTCTTTTTTTGGGGAAAGTAGAACATGAAAAGATTCTTGTTGATGCCAAATGGAATACATGTACGAGTATGAAGAAGAATCTTGTTATGGTAAACATGTAAATATATTTGGGGGGAGGTTGTCATACAAAAATTGAATTTTCATTTCATCTCTCTTTCAAGAGTTACGATCCCGTAAAAAATATGTCTTCCATTTCTTCTTCTTCCTCTCTCTCTCTCTCTACGTCTAGTACAGATACTTAACCTGAAGCTGGTGGCTGAAAAGCCACCAACGACCCATTCAACCGAGACACAATGACAACAAATACACCATAAAATTCTTACAAGACAAACTACCCATATAGACTAGACATTTTCATGTCAAAATTCTCTCTCTCTCTCTCTGAGACTAGATAGACGTGTACAGATATTACAAGATGAAATTGTAAGTCTAAAAATAATCTCATTTTCATACTTGCGTCCTTATAATAGTCCTACACTTTAGTCTATTTTATTTTTGTCTGGAATTAATTCAATCAGATATACAATACACACTTTTTGTTTGATTGTTTACCTTACAAGGACTATAATTTGGATGATTGATCAATAACATGACATAACTTGCGTAGATGACATAAATATTAATGGTTAACCCCATTAAGCCATCTGACATACTTTTACGTAAATTTATTTACTATCTTTTGTACACTAAAAAAAATTAATAAACTTACCATGGAATACTCATTGATGGAGTCAAGTCCCATTACAGTCACGTGAAAGCTAAAAGAATACATTTTAGTATGATATGATCTTAAGGGAGCATTGTCCTTTTTTATTGATAATTATAATCCCACAATTGACAAAAAATAAAGAGAATTTAATTAAATATTAGTAATTACCTCACTGTTGTCGGTTGACCTTCCCTCTTTGGTGGTTTCATTTTGTCATAGCTAAATATGTAAGTTTTTATATAAAAATTAATTTTTTGTAATATTTATGTAAAATTGTCAATTGTTATGGAACAAAATTGAATGTAAAAATGTTTACAGAGTTGGTGTTGGGATGAGATCAGAGAAGGCAAGTGGAGTTGATTCTCCTTCATCATCGTTCAATGATTTTGTAGTGGACGTGGTTGGTGGAAAAGTACATAGCCTATTTAGAATGATTCCATCCCCCCCAAAAAAATTATTTCCATAGTTAATGTCCAGAAAATTGGACTTGCCAAAAAAAAATTTTTTTTTGCAATCTTGCTCTCCATGCATCACCACCGCCTAACTTTGTCAAGTAGAATATAAAATATTGTGTAAGTAAGACCGGAAGAACTGGGGATCTCTATTGTAGGGAAAAGGGCTATTTTATGTTCCCAACTAAAATAATGTGATGCTCGAACCACTTGCAAGTAAAGAGAAGAAGGCTATCATCTATGAAGCAGAAAATCCGGCCATTTATCTTGACTAAATACAATTGAAGAGAAAACTCATGATTTACTACTACACACCCTTCTATCTCTCTCTTCCTCCCTCTTTACTCTTAAAACCCAAAAAAAGACAGAAAAAAGGATTTAATGTTTTCACCCTGATTTACGATTTACGACTCAATGTTTTCTATCAAAGTCTCCTCTCCCTCTCGAGTACTTAGTCTTTAAGTTAAATGTGATAAACTGTATTTTTAAACTCTGTACTTTCACTTTGAATCTTTTTTCCCGTGTCCAGTTTTGGTCAAAAAAAATTTTTTACTTGAGATGAAATTTTGCTTTATAATTGGAGTAAATTACAGGTGAAATTTATATTAATGATAAATAAAATGATTTTGAACATGAAAATGAGAGTGTAGTGAGAGGAGAAAATGGTATAAAAAATGTTGTTGAAACTGTGAGAAATAAATCACAAAGACTTTGGCACACTGTCAGAAAAAGGGAATTGAAATTAATTGTTGTAACTGAAATGGTTGAGGAGTCTAAAATGTAACACGAAATGGATAATAATTATTACAAGGTTATGGCAATGAAGAATATGAGTCCCTCATATATATACACAAGACTCTTATATGTATGTACAAGTGATCAATTGGAGCAATTAAAAGAAATTCAAGTTTCATTAAAATTTATATTATCTTGAGAGGGAGAAAGTCTCAAGATATTCATCTTTGTTATATTCCCTCCAACTTGTTCTCTCTACAAAGTTGTATAACTCAAAATGGGAGGAATGGTGAGGAGACTGGGACTGAGAGAGTCCCTAGAGAAACATATTCAATATCATTTCATAAGAATATTCTATAGGATTCTTTCTTATTTGAGAAAATCCCAAAATCTTTTCTCTCTCGGGCTTCCCTTCTTCCCCTTTTTTCCCCGAGACTGTCTGCTCGGATAGTTAAAATCATTTATGTTATATTTTCAGTCAATTATACACAAAGGGAAGTCTTATACATATATTTATTCATTGGCCATTAAATTCCATCCTTGACCTATCTTTCTAATCTTTTTGATCCTCTTTATAGATAAAGCTCCTTATTAATGGATGGATAAAAAATAACTCATAATTGTAGATTCATTTACTTGTCTACTTGTCAAATTCAGTTTTCTCCATGAAACATTAATTTTGAAGATGGTATGGTATCACTCAATCCATTTAGTTAGCTGGCTAATACTTTCAATTTGAAGGGATTTAAATTGTAGACAAGAAATCTATCAGAATTTTTATGTGGAGTAATAACTGTACAATTATTTGTATTATTAATAGAGAAAGTTTTTATATTAACTTGAGTGATAAAAATCGTTTATTTTATAGTTGGATATTATTTTCATGACTATCTCCAGTTTTTTTTCTAAGTACCACAACTTTCACTTAAGAGAAGATGTATGAATTTATGGCAGGTGAATAGATGGAAGTATTTTTCATGACAATTAATTTGTATATAAAAAAAATTAAAACTAATTGAAATTAAATTATTACATTTAAAAATACATATAAAAAATAGACTTACTGATATGAAATGACTCCAGTGAGACTTGTGGCCAACAAAAAAATGACGACCAGAATGAAACAACATTTTAATTGTAAAGTAGACGTTGGCACTGCTTCACTCATTCTTATTTTTTAAAAATATTATTAAATACTCTCTAAAATTTAATTACGCATGTAAATATTAACTCCAGAGCGAGGGACATGATTTTGATGAATTTTCACTACAATAAAAATGAGAATTAACTCCACAAATTCTACACACCAAAATTCAATTAATTGTCACCATTAATATTTGAGTTAAAATGAAGTTGAAAAATTAATGTTGAATTGGAGAAATGACTCTCAAAACTTTCACTGTGTTCAAACAAAAAAAAACGTCAATTTGATGGCACAAAAAGTGGTGAGGGTGATGAGAGGATAATGAAGAAGAGACAAAAGTAAATAAAGAATTTTGGAAGAAACGTATCATTGATTGGATACATAGCCTCCAACACAAAGTCACAATGTGGAGAGAGAACAATGGAGAGGAATGGGAAGACGGCTGTAAAGTCTAAGATTGTTTCCACAAGAAAGAAAAGAAAGTGAAAGTGAGTGAGAGAGAGTTTACGTTTAAGAAGTGGGACTGGAGACGCGAAATGGTTCATCTGTACTTGTTGTTTGTACATGAGAGTGTCTGTCCTCCCCCCATTCCCTCCATATTTTTTTACCCAACTTGCACTTCCCGTCCTCTCCTTTTTTTCTATCCCACAAAAATCCAGAGGCCGGGGAAACCAAAACAAAGGAGAGAGAAAAAGTACACGTAAGAATACGCAAGAACGGTGAAAGTTGTGTGAGAAAAGTCAATCTTTTCTCTTTTGATCCTTGAGTATGATTCTACATGTTGAGACTAGTGAGGCAAGATATTTAAATTGAGACTATCTGTACACTCTGTACGGTAGTGTGTAATTCTATGAGTATGACTAGCTAGAGATAGAACAAGAAGAGGTGAATTTTTATCTGACTTTCCTCCTCACATAAAAAAATATTTTGTTGACTAATGAGAATAGACAATGAATAATTGAGTGGGGCGGATGTGTGTGTAAAGATTTGTGGGCGATGCTGAGGTAAGTAAAAAATGAAACATTTTTTTTTGTAGACTCTCAAGTGACTCTTGAGGAAATGACTGGTGAGGGAGAAGGGGACGTGGATTAAATAGTCAATTTTTTTTAGACTCTCCAACTTTATAAAAAGAATATTGTCAGACAGTCTCCATGCATTTGTAAAGAGACAAGCATCTTTTTTATCCCAAATGAGCTCTTGACTATGTTTGTACTTTGGGACAATTTTCATCTAATAAAAATAAACGTCGACTACCATCTAAATTTGTTTTCTACACATTCTAACCCATCTCATAGTGCGCATAACTTTTGTTGTCTACTTGTCTACAAGGAGAAAGTGACTACTTTCTCCGTGTCTTCTCTTCCTTTTTTTAAGTAACAAATGCCCCCTCCCTTGATTTCTATCATTTGCCTATCACTCAAGGAAACTAATTGCCAAGACAGGTTGACAATGAGAAAGTTTTATTTGAAATGTTACATTGAAAAGGAGTCTCTACAGTCTTTGCATGATAAGAAATGGAACTTGTCGTCACAAAAGTTGTGAGTAGACTCAAGTATTGATGTTTCTTAAAGGGAACAAGGAAATCAATGGACAAAAGGGTTAATACAATTAATTTAAAACGTGATAGTTCTATTCCTTTAAATTATTCATTTGAGTCCCCCGCCATTTGAATTCTTATATTGTTGACCATGATGATCCAATAAGGAATTTTAAATGGGCACTACTAAACACAACATAGTCCCCCATGTTTATATGCATATTGATTGTACACTCAAAGAGTTACCTTGAGATGACAAGAAGAATTAAATGTTGTCTTTTGTGGTCATGGTTATTCCATGCAAAGCCTGTATCCAATATGTATGTCCTAGTGTGTGTAGGTCGGTATATTACAGATTAATGGTGTGCCAAAAAATTGGATCCGAAGTTGATTTCACATGGAAATGTAGTGTTACAAAAAAAGAGACATTAATTTTGACCAATGTGACCCGTAGAACAATTTCTACACATTGTCAAACTCCAGCGTGTCAAGTAAATAAATTGAGTGGACATTGGACATGTGGAAATGAATTGGAGGAAAAAAAGATGAGAATTGTGATGCGTATAAATTTAATGCGGTCGAATGAATTAATGTTGATAAATGTATTTATTTTGGGATGACCAATAAAAAGAAGAATTTTAGTTGAGACATGAATTGAGGGAAGAGTGTTTGAGGGGATCGATGGGGCTGAATAGATTAAAATGATTGAAGGGTGTATGATGATGTGGGGTAGATAGGGATCCTGGAATGAGTAATGAGGTTAGAAAATAATGTTGTTGCTGTTGAGACTTTCTAGAGGAGGAGGGGGAGGGAGAGAGAAGACCCGGGAATTGTGATGATGACGTCAATGCTAACCACAAGTGATTCAAGTAGTGTTCTTGACTCGTTATATTTGACTCTCCATTGTATCCATAAAAGTTTGGAGTCAATGAAGATGGAGAGGATGAAAAGAACCATGGTCTTGTCAATTGTTCATTGTTATCTTTAGATGAATCACCTCGCCCAATAAACCTTTTCAAATCTTGATTAAATTCCATGGACGAATGTGGATACAAGACTCGTCTTCTTTTCACTTCCTCCTCCTTCCCTTCCTCCATTTTAATCCCTTCTTGTTCACTCACAATTCTCTTATTCCCTTTACTGTACAATGGAGGAACCTCCATTTCAGGTGACCTCAGACCACGACTCATGGACAATTTCCTTTTCATCGGGAGTTTACTCTGAAGTCTTGCACTTTCAGGGAACGACACGAATCTAACATGAAATTTTAAGTTTTTTTTTCTTTTCTCAAACAATTTTTCAATTTTTTAAAATTATTTAAAAATTTTTTGCTGACCTGTAGACAAATTTTTGACCCAAAACTTTCTTGATGATGTTTTTATCATAGTAGTACCTACTGTACAAAAAAAATAATTAGAGAGAAATGACAAACAATAAAATAAACTAATATTTTAAAAAAACAGTAATTTTAATTAAATAATAATATTTATTAAATTTACAGAGCCCTGGAGAGCTTGTCATAAGTCATATTAGTTTTGCTTTTTCGTAATCCCCATAATTTGGCTACAGCTTCTGAGTCCAATAGTTTGAATTCACCATCACATGACGTCCATGATATTAAATGTTGATAACGATCACTCACTAAAAGTTCCAACAAAAATTGCCACAAAGTAATTCCACTGTCCATGACTTTAAAATATTTCACCCTCAATGTCCATTGATCCACTATGGACTTGGTCCAGCTCACAAAATTCTAACGACACAAAAAGTCAATGAGAGAGAGAGTCTTGTCATGATGATAACATTGCAGTTATCATTTGGAAGGATAAAGTGAGAAGAAACAAAAGAGGACAACAATCTGGCAGTGGATTTAATTCCGTTTATCAGCTTAATGAGTTTTAATAATGTGCTTCCTTCGGAGCCCCGGAAACAATATGTTTCATTTTTATTTCATACATATAGCCTTCACAAGAACTTGTCAACATTCCTGTTCTGTGTGCAGGCAAAAAAAAAGGTTAATGGAGATGGCTATAGTCCCTTTCTATCTGTACACTTGTTATGTTGATGACCCATCGACCACCCATTTAAATTCAAAGGAAACCTAGTTACTCTATTTATGTAATCATCATTCGTGTGAAGAGACTCGAGACAATGCTTAAACTATTTGCAAGATTGTTCTGGCTTAGATATCCCCAACATTAAAAAAGACCGTGCAAAACAAATTCTCTGGTGTCATCTTCATCTGTATCATATTAAAAGTCTTCTCACCATTTTTCTATAACATGTGAACACCCACCTCATCATTTTGTTTTTAGTTATCATAAGCTCACAACAGTTTTGTATATGGAGACCGTAAAAAAAATAAAATCCTTCTCCCTTCTCATAAACTAAACAAGAGGACACAGATGCAAGAGAGAGAGAGGAAGTTGCAATTCATTTCGCCTCATTTATGTTCAATTTTATGAGCATTCATTACATCCGACTCAACTAATCCTACAGTAATTGTCTTCAATGACATGTTTCAAAGTGGAACATTTAATCCTTCACCCAGTCCACTATTTACTATCCTATACTATCCTATATCTGTACTACTCCATGCACATAAGACAAGACATGAAAAAAAGTGTCTTGTGTATTTTAAATGTCCCCCAGAATTTAATTATAACGCATATTTTATTTTTAGGGCTCGTATTGAAATACGACTAAGGCTACGTGTACACTGTGAATACATGTAGCCTGAACTACTTTTTGTCAGAGATTAAATAGAATAATAAAAAAAAGAAATAATTCCTTGAATTTGTCTTCTTAGTTCCATGATAAAATGATTGACATGAATCGTCGACTTGATTTGTTTTCATGTCCATATTTACTCTTCCACTTATTATTTAATCCTACAACAACATGAACTGATAAAATCGTTTCTTTTTATGTAGACAATGATTCCAAGAGGGGAAAAGTCTCTTATTTACCTCCACTTCAGTTTTCAGTTCTTAAAAATGACTAAAACATACTTCAGTCGTTGAAACCTGTTTTTATGTCCTTAGCACAAAGAATAAAGTACATTTGATTTCTGTCTTCTGTGTTTAACAATTTTTTATTTTAGTTGTATATATCCGTAAAATAATAAATAATCATGTTTTTTTACTTATATGCTAAGCAAAGGATTTTTTTTCACATCATTTTAGGTAGGGGAGGGGAGTCAACATTTTCTTCTCATCATCACATATATATTTCTCTTGAATGATATCATTGAACAGGGGATGAGGGGGATTGAGAGGTTGAGAATTTGAGACGTTTCCATACAATATATATATATATTTCCACTCCACAAAAACATGATCGTTTTTTTTTGTAGTATTTTTATAATAATTTATATTCTTTATCATTTTTTTTTGCAACAACAACATCAAACAAATATAGATATTTTCTCTCCGCGTATTATTATTACATCAGTCTACACACGCAACACAATATTTTTCCTTTGGAGAATGTGTCCAATAATAATTAGTCAACCGAGAAAAACCCGGAGTGGTGGGTGCACAAGAGTGGGGAACAGTTCCGTACTCTGCATAGACTACTTTAAGCTTTTTAGAGCTAGTCTGGGTAGTCTGTGCGTACTCTGTACTTTTATAACCTTCAATTTCAGTTTAAAAGTACACTAATTTATATATACTTAGGTTAGTCATTAGTCATAATAATTGTAAATAGGCTAGAATATTACACACAATTAAA
The DNA here is from genome assembly GCA_034700945.1 of Arrhopalites spinosus. Lineage (NCBI taxonomy): Eukaryota > Metazoa > Arthropoda > Collembola > Symphypleona > Arrhopalitidae > Arrhopalites > Arrhopalites spinosus. The sequence continues at coordinate 9,993 of JAQIVZ010003730.1, forward strand.
ATTTTGAGAGAACATTTAAGTCCAAATCATAATTAAAAGTTCTCCCTACAATTTTTTTAGTTAAAGGTTAACTATTTAATACTTAAAATAACATGTATTTTTTTGACTCTGTCACCATCTCCTTGTATCTCTGTCTCCCCCATTCAAGTGGTTATTATTTTTTGTACACAACAATATAAGTATATTAGCAGTTTCTTTTCTATTGTTTTCTACATAAATATGTTTGTTATATAATCGATATTTGTATATATTTCTTAATAGAAAAATCACTAAAAGAAGGAATGCTATAGCAGAAGAAGGAAATAAGGGTCATTATTATTATACACAACAATCTACATGTACAATTGTACATAAAATATTGCATACAAATAATTTCATTTTTATTACAAAACAAGAGCACATTGTCAATAAAAGGGTTTCAAACTGAAAAATATATAATTTTTTTTTGATATTTGTAATCTTTATGTACTTTTCTATTTGCCTTCTCTCTTTTTCTCCAAATTTAATTCATTTTTAAAATAAATTATAATAATTGGCATTCGATAAACAAGAAATGAAGGTTAACTTAATTTACATGTTAGTTTATATCATTTAACGTCAAGAGTTGACGACATCATCACCTTTGTGTTTTTTTTGTATACATTACCTATCCAGGGAAATTACATATTAGGCAAAGGGAGTCAAGAGGAGCATATAATATAACAATTTTCTTATATATAATATATAGCCTGATGATATCCATGTCTAATCTTGGAGATTAAAGGTCTAACCTGCAGTCAGTTATATTCTACACCATTAATTTTATTTCTTGGCACATTCACTTGTATTATTCTTCCACTGCTTTGTTTACAATGAAGGAGCTAGTACAGTAGGTACAGCTCCTTAATTTGATTCCTCACAATATATATTTCTCCTTTTTTTACATTTTCATTTTTACTCATATTATTTTTGCAAATAAAATGACTCGTTTTTTCTTATAAAAAACAAATAATAATCTTTGCCCCGCTTCTTAATATTACAGAAGGATTGTCTGAAAAAACGGAAAACAAGGGATAAGTGTGCTCCCATATTTTAAAAAATTTACTGGAATTAAAAAAAAATTACACAAATAATTAACCACATTGAAAACTACAAACTATAGTAAATATCATGAGAACATTTCCATGTACTTAATTTGTAATATAATTTATTATTTTTCTGTAGACAAAGCTAAGGAACTGTATACAGCAAATATTTGAGATACATATTTTTTTTAAAAAAAACTAATCTTTGCTGATCTACAGGGTCGGGCATAACCTTTGCCCCCCTACCCACGGCCTAAACTATAAGCATCAGAAAAAATCCAAAATCATAGCTTTGTAGAGCTTTCAATTCTACATCTAACACCCCTACTTTCATTGACCCAGGTCAAAGGATGTTGACGTAATTAAATTTTGAAAAAAAGGTCAAAATAGCTTTAATTTTTTGTAAAAAAAATTCCAAATGTTCTTCAAAAAATTTTTTTTGAGAAAAGTAAATATTTCATTTTGTAGCCCATTGAATTTTATGCCTACTTGAAAAGTTTCGAAGCATTTGGTCACTGTTTGAAAATTTTAAAAATAACTGAAAATCCAACTCCAGAAAGGTGCAAACTCAGTTTGGTGCGACTTTAGATTTTAATTTTTTTGAAAAGCAAAACTAAAGTCAAATTAATTGAAATTGCACAAGTTGATAGAGAATTAAATGGGCAACAACGTGGAATTGCTTGTTTTTTTCCAAAAAAAATTTCATCAAAATTTTACACGTTTTTGAAAAAAATTGACTTTTTTTTCAAAATTTTGCCACAGGAATGTAAGTTTTCAGTTTTTACTGTCCAAATTGACATGATTTGTGCAAAATTAAATGCTCTTTCAGATAGCTATCTTGAAATTTAATCAAAACATTTGCTGTCTTCAAAAAAGTTTTTTTTGAAAACTTCCTTTTTAAAAAAACTACGAAAGTTTGAATTTTAGCGCTCAACTCTACACCCTTTGATTGGGTCAATGAAAGTAGGGGTGCTAGATCCACAATTAAATTCTCTACAGAACTGTCATTGCACATTTTTTCTACCATTTGTAGTTTGAGCTGTGGATAGGGGGGCAAAGGTTATGCCCGACCGCGTATTTCCAAACCCTACCCCAGTACAGCACCGTGTTATTTTTTATCGTCTTTTTCACTTAAAAAGTTACTGATAGCTGTAAAAAAGGATTTCCGACACTTTTTCGCTCTTTGTAATTTTTGACCTGACCCATTGTTTCGTGTCTAGATTAATTTTTTGACCTCCACATTAAAATCTTTGCAAGTCGATTAAACCTTTGAAACACACTGATCCACAACTTGCGTCAGCAGGACGCCATTCTCTTGTATGTATGGCCATGGAACACACTCGTACACTATAAAATGGGTCTTAATTGTGATATATATAATTTTTAATAGAAGGTGCAAAGATAAAATAAAACGCACTTAAATTGTGTCTAATTACACACAATTTAAAAAATGAAAAAGTATTAAAATATTAATTTATTATAATCAAGATTAACATTTAATGCCCCACTCCATGGGAGTTTGCATTGGGAACGTTACTGTGAATATTTAATTCCAAACATCGTAATCTCAAACTTGCGACCCAATCATCACAATCGACGAACCATAATTTAATTCCATTGAATTTCGAG
>JAQIVZ010003731.1:0-12681 GCA_034700945.1 Arrhopalites spinosus
GTTTCAGAATTTTTGAATCAAATCTTCATTTTTGAGCCCTCATTGTAAAATCTTACACATTGACTTTTGTATATAAAGTTGCAAACTTTGAATGGCTTTCTTGGGTCAAAGGTCAACCTGAGACACCTATCATTCCGGTTTTGTGACTATTTTCTGAAGGGGAACATAGTGACTAAAACGGATTTTTGATTCCTTCTATACATGTGGGAAAGGTCCATTGTGAGAGGAAAAAATAAAATTATTTTCATAAATTAATAAAGTTCAATTAATTATTTTTTATTTACAAAGCCACAGCCGCCGCAGTTAACCAAAATTTGTGGCTGCGATGAGGGAGACTTTGAAACCAAGCACAAATATCGCCGTCACATGTTTTCACTCCATTTCCACCGCCATTGCCATTATGGACAAGTGGCGTACTTGCAGTCGGCTCTGCGTCCGCCATATTTTACAAACTAACTCAAAAATGATTATAATCAATACTAAAATCAAGTTAATAATAATGCACAATTAAAATAATTATTTTTACAGGGGGCTGAAAATTGAACAGACTAGCCCCGCTACAATTTGGGAAACTTTCTGGCTGGAGTAGTTGAAGGTTACACGCAGTTCTAATGCAAATTTTGTAGAATGCCAAAAGCCATGAAGGGAATCTCAAATCTAAAAGTTAGAAAAATGAGCAAAAAATGTTCATGTGGTTGAGCCACACTACATGTTGAGCATTGCCTCATTTGTGGATGAGGATCAAAAGTTGGGGATGCGAGACGAGGAAAAATAATTCTCAATGTCAACTAGTTGGCCGTCTCATGTAACACGGAGAGACGAGAAAAAGTGGAACCAGTTCAAAACAGGAATCTTCCACACAAACAACGTGGACGGGGGTCTTTGTGGAGAGTCTCCAATTTTGTTACATAAAATTTTGTCACCTGACCCTCCCTCCCATTTCCATTGTAATTTTACTCCAGTCTCAAAAAATTGTTCACCTCACATGCGTCCACCCCTTGAGTCCTTGCCAAGTGCGTACATTTTTGTTACAATCTCAAATTTAGTGTCCGTCGTGCACGTCCTTTGAATTTTGGCAGGAAAATGCCGGACATGCCAACACCCACTAATTACACTCCCATTGTGGGGAGTAATCAAGTCAATGAAAAAAATTGGGAGAATCCCATTGCCGCCTGGTTTCGGAGTTTACCCCATCGGGGATACAAATTTTGGTTGACTGTAGCGGCCATTTTAATGTGAGATTTTAATTTTATATCCAATTTGAATGTGAAATATTTTAGTTAATTTAATTTAATTAATATAGAACAAGTGCTCTAGTCGTCCTGTTTGTTGTCCATGGACTCACCCGTGCCCAAGGACCCCCTGTCTTAAGGTCAAGGAGACCCTATCCCACTGAAATCGGTCCGGGGCCTCCCCAAATGTTGAAACAAAATCCGCCCATGTCAGGTGACAATCCAAGTTTATTTGTCAATTTAATTATCAGCAAAAAGTTTCAATTAACGAGATTATTTTTAAATTGTAGGGTCAAAAGTTCCCGCCAAATCGGCAATGGCACCTGGACAAAACAAAATGGTTTTAATTGACACGGATGCTGGAGTAGATGACGCATGGGCACTCATAATGCTCCTGCGGGCTCATCAAGACCCCACAATTCCACTGACAATTGTGGGGATCACCACCGTGGCGGGAAATACTCATTTGAATAATGTCATCATCAATGTCCAGCGGGTTCTTGAGATGATGGGCGAAGAAAAAGTGAGAGTTTAAATCATAATTAAAACATTTTTTATTTTAATTTAATTTATTTTTTGGTAAGATTCCAATGTACAAAGGAGCGGAGGAAGCTCTCGTTCATCCTCTCCAACCCAGCGACTATTTCTTTTTCGGTAATGACGGATTTGGAGATGCCACGTGGCCTCGCCCTCCTCTCAATCATTCTTACGTCAAGTCACAACCGGCGGCAAACGCCATTGTCGACCTAGCCAAAAAATATAAAGACGGGCCTGAAAAGCTAACCATTTTGGCCATTGGTCCCCTCACAAACGTCGCTACTGCCTTCCGATTAGAACCCAATCTCAAGACGATGATCAAAGAAATCCACTTTTTGGGCGGGAATTGGGAAGGTTTGAATTTCCCAAAATTGTGGGGATTTTCAAAACATTTGTTTTGTAATGTAAATTTTTGTTGTCACTTGTAGGGATGGGAAATATTGGAATGGCGGCAGAATTCAATGCGTACGCTGACGCCGAAGCTGCTCAAATAGTCATTGACAGTGTCACCCCCTTGTCACTCCACGTGGTCCCTTGGGAGCTCTGTTTTTACAATCTTTTAGAATATGTAAGCTCACCGCTTTACTTAAAATTCCCGCCAAAATTTTGTTGTTTAAAATGGCTGTATTTTATGTGCAGTCTTTCCGGGCAGACATGGGGAAGATGATGACAAAGGAGATTGCGTTTTTGAATAAAATTGAAGCCACGTCATTGGCTGAGAATACAGACAAATGGCTCAGTGGTGACTCCCTAGCGTCCGCTCTTCTTCTTGAGCCCATGGTAAAATTGTTCTTAAGCACGTGATGACTACAGTTTAATTTAATTGTATAAAATTTAAATGGGGTCTAAAAGATTGCTGGGAGAACGGACCTCTACTGGACAGCCATGGAGTTGACTGGAAATTGGACGAGAGGGATGATGGTCGTGGACCGACGGGCAGGGAATGGTAAAGACCCGAATGCAAGTTTTACTGTTCGTCTCAACGTGGAGGCATATCAAAAAATAATGATTTGGGCTGCCGGTGGCCCCTCCTACAAACCTTTGGTTTAGTCAAATTGTCTTCAATTAAATAAAAGAGCCTTCTTTATTGACCTGTAAAAATTAAATGGAATCTTTGTCAATGGGACAATTGGGCCAAAGATTAACCAACATTTTAATTTAGTCAATCATATAAATGGTCCATTACAGTGACCGGGGGGTCACAGAATTTTCATTATTCAGATTTTTAAAGCGGTCAACAAAATGATTTTGTGGGGCCATCGACCATTGGAAAAATTTTGTAAGCTGCGAAACTGAAAATAATCAAATTAAATTGTGGCCATTAATTTTTTTGTCGACATTTTCATTTGGTCATCTTTATTTCTACGAAATTTTGGGTTGACGGCTTACATTGCTAGGTGAGGATTATATAGGTGGTTATGCTTTTTTTTAATTAGGCAGTTATTAAAATAAGAAGTGGCAGCAATGTAGAGCTGACCCGTAATCAAATTAAATCGTAGTCAAATTTAATGTGTCAAACTGTCGGCATTTCATTTTGACTACAATTTACTGTCATTCATAACCATCCATTATTTCCAAAGAGCAATTTCATGTAAATAGTCTACTCATTATGTCGATTATATGTCCAACATTGTAATTACACATCCACACTTTTTACGTTGAAACCCCAAATTTATGGACCCACTTCTCCTGATATAGACGTCCTGGTTCCTATAAAAAAAAAGACTGGAAATTCCAAGTGAGCCCTTTTGATTCTCTCCAATTGACATTTTGTCACCATTTTAAATTGCGACTACAAAAAAAGACAAAAACCCGCTCACAATTTTAAATTTAATTATAATCCCACACATTGCAAAGGATTGATTTACAGGCGAACACAAAAAACAAAATAAAGGGAAAATGTTGACTCGACAGGATGTGGAAATGAATTTCAAAACATTTAAAATTTTATGTCAAATCAATCTCTTCCCCTTCCAATTTGACAAAAAGAGTGGTAGGCTCCTCATTCAAAGGTCAAGATGGCGCCAATTCATCTCAAAATGTTTCCAAATGTTTGTAAAAAGTCACACACTGTACGTGATGGTGCGAACTGTCATGTCCTTGGGATGGGGGGACTTTAAATTGCATCAAGTTCCCCTCATGCTCATGACCTCCATCCTCTTCTTCATGATAAATTATCTTCAATCCCTAATTTTCACAACGTGGCCGGAAATAGACGCATTGTTATGGAATCAATTCTCTCAATTCCCAGGTACTCTACATTTTAAGCCAGTTTTCAAATTAAGTCATTTTATATTTGGCGCCAGAAATGAAACAGGACTTTTACCATGTTGCAGATAATGTAGTGAGAAAAACCAATATAAGGGAAATTAGTGAGAGACTAGAGAGTGGGGCAATGTCATACACCGAATTTCTCATCCTCCCTCTCCCCATTTTGTTTTATTCATTCGTCCTGGCCTACCCGCTCGTTTATTTGGCTGACCCTTCATTGCCCGTCCTACTCATATCAGCCCTGCCCCTACCATGATGGAATATTTCCACCATTTTTGTCTGTCTCTTTCTGGACATGATTGGCTTGGCCATTTACATGGCGACTATTCACTACACGACCTACTTCATGTTGTCCTTCATGTCCAACCTCCTTCACCACATTGACGACCACATTGGGAACCTCCACAAATTACATTTTTTCCAAATGACCCCAATTAGGTGACCATTTCCTAAATATTTTTCCATTTTGTTAATTAAAATTTATTTTGGTGTCAGTTCTTCTCAAGGGACCAGTCGTACTGACCAACTAAAAATGTTTGAGAAAGCTGCTCGGCTCTCCCATCTCCAGCTCGTCTTGTTCAACCTGGGCTGGTGTGGAGTTGTCTATGTGTCAAAGATGGGGGCCCTCTGTGCTGCCATTTTGGGGGGGGGGGGGGTTTCAGGAATTCGATTGATGGCCACCCACCTCATTTTTGCCATCATTTCATTGGCCATTTTTATGCTCAATATAGTTTTGTTTATTGAATTGTTCAATCATGCTTTTATTATTCCAGACAAATTGACCGAGTTGATCCTCCTCATGATGGTCAAGTCCCAGGGATGTCCTTTGAAGGGAGATAGGCGTTTGTGGAGGTCAATTTGTTGGTCAATTTCTCCCCTGGGAATACAATGTGGACCCTTCACAGTCATGGAGAGGGCCTCGACCCTCATTTTCATTCATTTTGTGTTCAGTCAAATTGTGAGCCTTCTCATCGCGTTCTAGTTTTCCATTTTTTTCTACTTGAAAATGAGAATAATGACCCGAATGTTTGAGGTGGGCAGTGAGACCCCGGGTTAAGGTTCATAAATGGAACTGTATGAGCATGTAATTTTTTTATTAATTAAATTATTTTAAACAATGTACAGACCGGACCCAATTTTGTTGTAATTAATTAAACTATTAAATAGGTCATGTCTCATATGAGAATCACATCAATTGATATCAAAATTACGAGGAATTAACTTTCCATACTAGTTTTAATTTTTGCAAACAATTAAATCCACACACTTGCATACAACCCTTTAAAATGCATCCAAAATACAATTCAATTTGATTGGATAAATGGACTCATAATAAATCAACAAATTAATGTGGGTAGCCTCCATCAACATGATTCTTGTCAATGTGCAACCACACATTCTCACAAAAAAAAACATGGGCGTGTGTATGCACTTGCAAGTAACAATGTTTTAATGAAAGAATTGATAAATGCAAAAATTAATTGGCGAACTTGTTCCTCGCACCTCCCTGACCATAGTCAGGGAATTTGTATGCGGTTTGTACAAAAACGTTTAATGATGGAGTCGATAGAGAAGGAGACTCCAAAATGGAATTAATTTATCATTAAGGCGACATCCCATGAAACATGGGCCAAGGTCGACCTGGACAAGTTCTCTATAAAAATAAAAGAACAATCCCATTTCTTTTGGGTTTAAACAAAAAAAGTTAAATAAAAAAACCTGTTTTTTATCCAGTTTATGTAATCTACGTTGTGGGGAGGAAGATTGGGCTCTCTCTACAAATCTACGCATCCCCTTCCCCCTTCCAGGGAGAAACCATTGTGGTCTCATGTACTGTAATCTACTTGGAAATGTTGTCAACCTTCACGTTTCACGTTTTGCACCTTTTCATCCCTCCCAAATTCATCTCAGTCTCTCACTTCTCCTTCATGTTTGTGAGTACCATGATTTTGTAGCCACTTTCTGTGGAAAATATTTTGACATTTCCGTATTCGTGTTGGTGATTTTGTGAGATGAAGTCGGGTGACTACACTCCCCTCCGGGGAAATCAACAATACGTCGAGCGAAACGAATCTTTAATTTTCAATCAATTTACATGTCAACGGAGCAAACAATTTTGGTTTGGTCTTGCTGGAATTTCAGCGTAAATTATTTTTCTCTTTTTTTCATTTGTTTCTTCATTAAAATATTTTTTAAATTTTTGACACCTTTTTTATGCTTCATTTAAAAAAAATCGGTCTGGAAATTATTTGTGACAGAATTGTGGTCCTTGGTCTCCTCATCTTGTCAAATAGTGCCGATGATGACGGAGCCGAGCCGGTACTGAGAGCTGATGCTCCTTCAACGTCAACATTAAATCCAGCAGCTAACAAGCAGGATGTGACTCTTTTGTATGGGAGAAAGTGGCCCCTTCCAGGTTAATTTACATGACCTATAGGTCAAATTAATTAATAATGTCAATTGTAAACCAAAAACTGTATTTATAAAAATGGTGCATTTTTGTGTAGATGTTCATGAAAAGTCAAAGGCGAAAAAGGGGAGGAATGGGATCGTCGTCAATGGCACCGTCATGGGGGAGGCCTTAAGGGCAGCCCAGGATGCCCAAGCAAGTCGACGTCAAAAAGAGGACAAAATGATGGCCCAGGGGGCGCTTCTCAAGGCCCACTCTCCCGCTGAGAAACATGCAAAAATCTTCAGTAAAACGTCACCAGTGACCACCAAATTGGCCGCGGATGGACTCTCCATGGACCAGGCCTCCCAATTCGTCGTCCAAAAGTATGAAAACTAAATCAAACATTTTTTGAAATGTGTGTCAATGGCTGTCAACAATTATAATTTATATTTTAATCAGACTCGGACTCTCAGCAGTGGATGCTGGAGCGGGAGATTTGAAACCTATGAGTCCTGCTTCAGTTTTGCCGTGCACTCCACCGAGAACGGCAGACGTTTGTGGGAACAATTCCATGGGAATTTACAGGGGTGTGGACGGGATGTGCAACAATTTAAAGTACCCGGACTGGGGTTCTGCCAACCAACCCTACAGGCGGATTCTCCAACCCGCCTACGCTAACGGAATTTCATCGCCAAGAATGGCCGTGAGTGGCGCAAAATTGCCCCATCCGAGAAAGTTGAGTACAATTGTTCATTTTGATCGTCATCGGGATGATGAGAAGGCCAACTTGATGGTGGCTGCTTTGGGTCAATTTGTGGCCCACGACGTCTCTGCCATTGTCTTTGGAGAAGGTCCGCCTTTGACCCAAAATATTTGACATGACCTTTTAGTTTTTCAAAATAGTTCATACAATTTTGAATGGTGTTGCAGGAATAAGAAGGCGGGTGAGTTGCTGCAAAGATGGAGCCCCTGCACCGGAGAAACATCCCGAGTGTTTCCCCTTTGACCCGAGTATGGAAATTGAGACGACGACAGAGGGAGCCACGTGTACCAGCATCTGGCGGTCTGCTCCATATCCCAGCTGCGACATGGGCCCGCGGAATCAATTCAGTCAAACAACGGCCTTTCTTGACGCGTCTGCCATCTATGGCGGCAATAACGAAGCATTTCGTCAACTCCGAGACGTGGAGAGACCGAGTCCCCCTCGTGGTTATCTGGTAAACTTTTGTTTCAATTTAAACGACTTGTCTCCTGTCTTTCAAATTTTTATTTGGAGTGACGTTTTTATTTGACAGACAACGCATGACTCGGGACGACTCCTACCGGTGGCCACAAACCTTCTCGATGGCTGCAACATTCCCGCTCAAACTCAAAAGGGCCATTTTTGTTTCACTTCCGGTAAGCTATTTTCATTAAAACTTGCCCTCTTCATTGCATAAAAGAACCAAAACGTCAAAAATCATTTTTATTCATGAAGGTGACCCTCGGGTCAACGAAAATATGGCGCTGACGGCGATGCATCTTTTGTGGGTCCGTCACCACAATCATTTGGCTGACCACATGGCGGACTACAATCCCGCGGGCAACGCCGACCGAAATTTCATGGAGACGAGGGAGCTCATAATTGCCCAATTTCAGCACGTGGTCTACAACGAGTACCTCCCCCTCCTGCTCGGCCCTGACCTCGTCAAATCTGCAGGAATAGAATTGTTGTCCGAAGGCTACTACAATGACTATGACCCAGAGCTCAATCCTATGATTTCCAATGTCTTTGCCGCTGCCGCCTACCGAGTGGGCCATACCACTCTCCAGGGTCACATCAACATAATCGACGCCAATGACACAATCATGGAGACTTTGCCCCTCCGTGAGTTGGTCATTGACCCCTTCCGGTTGTACGAGCCCGGGTATTTTGATGGAATCATTCGAGGCTATGCATTCGGAGCGGCAGGAGGAGTGGACACTTACGTCACCACCGAAGTACAAAAATAATTTATTCCACATCCGAAAAATCGGTTTTAATATTTTGTAATTGGTGGGGTTTTTAGTTTACCCGCCATCTGTTTGAAAATCGAAATGGGACGGGGATCGGAGTGGACTTGGCCGCCATTAACATTCAACGGGGTCGAGAGTAAGACTGAATTGGTCAACTTAATTAAAATGATGAAATTTTAATTAAATTTGAATTTTGTAGTCATGGAATTGCCGGGTATACGGCGTGGAGGGAAGCCTGCGGACTCCAACCTATAGAGAATTTTGGGCAGTTGCTGGACATTTGGGACGAAAACGTCGTCTCCCTTGCCCGTGACCTGTACACGTAAGCCCCTTCTCTATTGCAATCTCTATTATAATCGTTCAAAAATAAAAATGGACATATTTGAAAACTGGGCAGGTCGGTGCATGACATTGACATGTACACGGGAATGTTGGCGGAGCGGCATTTACCCGGGGCGATGGTGGGGCCAACGGTGGGTTGTCTCGTGGCCGACCAATTCCGTCGACTTCGTCAGGGGGACCGTTTTTGGTACGAGAGCAGCAGCCGTCCTCGTCCATTTACTCCAGGTAACCATTCAACATTTTATAATTAATTAATTTAAACCGTAATTATAATAATTATAATCACGGTTAGTTAATTGTCAACTAATGAATTATTCATGAATTGATAATTAATTTTTCATGCAATCTCAGAGCAACTGCAACAAATTCGGCGATTCACTTTGGCCCGCCTGATTTGCGACCACGGAGACGCAATTACAAAAATTCAGCGGAGGGCATTGGAGACACCGAATGACCTGACCAACCCCATGACCCTCTGCACGGACTTTGAGAACATTCGACTGGTCAACTACACACTCTGGACCCCCAACGTCACTCCAGAAACTCTTCCAACCCCTTTAAATTAAAATATGAAAAAAAGACTTTATTCAAAATGAAATTAATTTTGAATTATTAAAAACTGCCAAATGTACAGGGTCACTAAAAATAAAAAAAAGTTGAATATTTAATTATTTCCTTCTTCCAAAGGTCAAAATGTGAAATCCAACTGATTAATGGACAACGCTGGTTGATGCTGTGACCAGGCGTAAAAAGTCAATTAATTATAATTTCAGTATCATGAAAATGAATTAAATGATTCAAACCAAATTCATATTATCAATAATGAGCAAACAATAATCACGTATGCTAAAATCCCTCAAAATTTGAACCTTTTGACATTTCAAAGTCAATATTTTGAAAAATAAATTACTCATAAAATTAATACCCGCTTGTTTTTGTTCCATAAGAATCAAGTGATTTCAAATAACATGATTTTGTGGGATTTAATTTGCTCCGTACAATTAAAATAAATGATGGTCAAGTTAATTGAATTTGACCCTGTTTTGTACTTGTTGATGATAAATTTTAAAAAAACAAGTGGGCAGTTTGAATTGAAATTTTGACTATGGCGAAGGGTTGACCACCCACGACTTTTACAGGACAATTAATCGATCCAACAGTTGAACCACTTGGACAAGTTTGTCGTGTTTGTCTTGAATTTCAACAACAGCTGGACAAAATTATGTTTATGGACAAACCAAATAACTATGTTTGTTTATGAGTTTGAAAGGGCCGCCACGGAGGCTAGTTTAAATTCTGGACAAGTTTATTAGACAGTTCAGTGGGTGTTAATTTAATTTAATTGTTTTTTAAACTAGAAAATGAACATGGACTAAAATTAAACTGTCATGTCTCAAAAGAATCAACGAGCATTGGAGTCTTTCAGAAACTTTAATTGAATTTGACCATTTTTGTTTATCTCCCATGTACACTTAGGGTTGATAGGGCTAGAAAGCGGACACAATTATTCTCACGTGCTCCTTTTTAGTAAGTGCCAAAATTGATGGGAGTTTTGTTATAGTTTGCCATTTCTCCCCCAAAAATAGTGGGAACTTTGAAAAGGAGGTAAAAAGTAAACTGATCATGTTCCTCATTTGTGAACAAGAAAAAACAAGGGAGTCAACATTGATTCATCAACATTTTGAAAATATTTGTCATGTTTTTCTGCCATGAACATTTGACCTCGCAAAACTACGTCTCGGATATTTGTCAATCTCGTGGATGAGATAAAAACTTTTAGACTTCAATTCGGTCACTTTTATTCTGGAAAAATGTTGAAAAAGAAGGATCTCCGTATGGCCTTTTTCTTCTTCTCCCTCATCGGACATCTTGGAATGCTCCCCATTCAATTTGAACCTCATTCTGTTCAAATTCAAATAATTCGACGAGGTCCTCGTCGTCGCTTGTGGCATTTTTGGCTTTTGAATGGATTTTCCATGACTTCATTCAAAAGTTGGCGGTTAGTTCAAGCTCTGATTTTTGGACAGTACGTTCAGTTTCACCATCTCTGTTTCGCCATTGCTGTACTGACTTCGTACATGACCTACACTTTTTGGAATGTTTATCTCTTTGTCTGTCATGCAGACGTCAATGAAATGATTTTTAATCAACTTGACATTCACGATGACCTCCAATTCAAAATGACCTCACCTGCCTATCACAGAGAATTATTCCCCAGTGGAGGTCCAAAGGTCAAGAGAGGTTTAATTTCATGGAGGAATATTAAAATTAAAAAATTAGGACAAAGAAAGGTCAACCAAATATTGAGATCAGTGCGCCATCTTTTGAGTAAATTGAAATTGGCACGAAAATCCCGCCAAGATTATTCTCTGCAGGAGTGGCTCATGGTATTTCTAGGGCCGATAATTCTCATGGGCTATCCAACGGCTTTTCTCTTGGTTTATTTGAATGACCCGACATCCTTGGAATTTATTTACTCAGCGTTGCCCTTGGCTCAGAAAACGGTGGGTCATTTCATTCTGTTGGGGGTTTATGAGACGGCGGTGAGTGTGTGGATTTTGAGCATGTGCTTTTATGGTCTCTTTGTCCAATTGGCTTTTATTCAGGGTACTCACGACCAATTGAAAGCCATTTTGAAGATGTTGACGTAAGATAATTTAACTATTAGAGGGATCATTTAAATTTGAAATCCATTGTCTTGTTTTTGGACAGGTCAAAGGTGGGTGAGAACAGGTGGGCGGATATGAGGAAGGAATATTGGGGACTGAGGGTGACGGAATTGATGACCCACTTGTTTAATGGGGTCTATGCCAAGGCTATTTTTTCACTGAAGGTTCTTATGATAATCACTGCAGTGGACATGTTCTGTTTCGGAATTTGGGTCCTTTCAAGTCATCCCATTTTGGCCGCCATTTTCCTTTGGTGTGGACTCACCCTCATGTTCACTTTTGTCGTCGTTTTTGGCAAGGCCTTTGCCATCCCCAAATTGTTCAGGGATTCGCGGGTAAGACTGAGGGTCGTCTCGAGGGACTTGTTAAAGGGGGAGGGGGACTATATCAGACGATGGGTGGGGTCGATTCCCAATTTGGGGATTAAAGTGGGCAATTTTACAGTCCTGGATCAACTTTCGACCCCAATTTTGGTGGATTTTATTGTCCATCAAAGTGTGAGTCTACTTGTCTCTTTTCGCAATTGATGAGCCATCTTTTTTGGTCATCTTTCAATTATTTTGACTTAATTATATCATGTGCCATTAATTTAATTGCCAATTTATTATTGCTATGATAAATGACAAGTCAACATCGTTGGAAATTGTATTTAGAATTAATTTGCTTGCCATGATAAAATTAAATAATAATATTATGTGTGTGAATTTTAAATTCTATTTAATAAACTTTTGTGCTGTCGTGTATTAGAGCAAAGAGATTAGTGTCGAATTCCAAATCAAGTTGGGAACAGGTTTAGAAATCCCAGACAGTCTCATTTTTTTGACAATTTATTGATTCTCAGTCGTCTCCATTACGGTCCCACTCAATGTCACCCAATAGTCCTGTCCAGATGTTCATGCCTGAATTTATTGTCTACAGACTTTCATCCTAAGAATTCATAATGAGAGGCTGCCTAAAAAATGAAACTTGATCATGAAAATTTAATCCAAGAATTCTTGGACCGTGTTTGTAATTGACCTTCATTGTAATTCCTTCTCTTACATCTCTCCACAATTTCACTTCTATTCATTTTAGCAAATAACTGGTGCGTGTACACACTGCGAAAAGTATGCACTCTCTCTTGTGTCTCATGTACACTTACACGCACGCGGAAAACAAGTTTTCTCCTACTGATTCATGTAACACACACACAAAAAAATGATAACAAGTTTTAAAACTTGTCACCGCTTGCATAACCAAGATA
>JAQIVZ010003732.1:0-12679 GCA_034700945.1 Arrhopalites spinosus
TTGCCAAGTGGGGTGGTGATGGAGAGGAGAGATGCTTTTCCCACCCCTTCCGTCCTGTACAAAATATTGTACGAGTACCCTTCAATGAAATTCAAATGATCCCAACCAGTAGAATGATGGGGCAAGACACAATTGGCACAGGACGACACCACTGTCCCGAAAGCTTTGTTGTTATACCCAATCAATTCATTTACGAAATTGATGGACACGTTGAGGTGGGCGAAGGTGGTTAATGTTTGTTTTAACGCAACAAGAGAACTTTTATTTTTATTTGAAGAGAGAATTTCTCGATGTTGCACCGACACAATGGACTGGTAGTACGAGAAATATTTACTACTACCCGAATACACAGATAGTTGACCCATTGATTGTTGTTTTTTTACATATTGAATTTTTTTGGCCAACGATTGTCTTGGACTGGGGGCAAGGAGGTCATGTGGAAGGCTCAGGGGAATGAATTTTAGATGGGGATGCTTATGTCTCATTGTCATATGTCCAAAGGACATGATGGTTTGCCTTGATTGGAGGGGTAGATGAAGAATGTTGACAGGAGCAAAAGAAATTTCTTTCATTGGCTCTTCATTTCCCAGACTCTTTTTATCATTAGGGCTCATGTGAACCACCCAATCATTTTGAACGTTGAATTTTATTTTATTTTGATCAACAAAATTCATAATGAGATCCTGTCCGTACCCCTTTTCATCCCAGACAACATGAACAAATGTACTGTCCATGTATTTTGTCACTTCTCCTTTGTTCAATCAACTCAAATTTTCGCCACATAGGGTGACCGGTACCCCTGACTCGTGAAGATTTTCAATAATTGGCTCCTGCAACGCCCCCATTTTTTCTACTTGGAGTGTCAACTTGGAATTCGGAATAACGTTTACTATGTCAGGGGGGAAAGAATTTTCACTTTGGCCATGGGCCATCCAAATTACCACAAGAAGAAGAAACTTCCCTCCCCAACACTTTTCTCCACGATTCTCCCATTTTGTTCACTAGTGTCCAATGAGATAACAAATAAAACCTATTTTATCCAAGTCAATGAAAGGGCCAAGAAATGAGATTTATTATGTTCAATGGAATTGAATTTTCACACACAATAGTTTTTTTTTATTTTATTTTTTATTTTTTCAAAAAATTTTGAACTCCAGTATCAATGCAGATTGGAAAGGATAAAACAATAAAACTAAATAAAATTGTCAAAATATTTTTTGCCACGTCGGCGAGAGCAGGGACGAGGATTCTTGAAGAGAAATAAAAATTGAAAAATTGAGGAGGGGGGGGGGACTTTTGGCTAATTTGTTTATCGACCCTTCTCCCCTAAAAGCACGATCCCTCTTGACTGAAACAAGGGCCACTTGTTTTATTGACTAAAAACCATTATCCTCAAAGTGAAAGATATCAACTACCCATTTTGCAAATTCTTATTTGCAAAATGAATAAGTTAGATGAATATTTT
This sequence comes from Arrhopalites spinosus, assembly GCA_034700945.1. NCBI lineage: Eukaryota > Metazoa > Arthropoda > Collembola > Symphypleona > Arrhopalitidae > Arrhopalites > Arrhopalites spinosus. The sequence continues at coordinate 1,466 of JAQIVZ010003732.1, forward strand.
TCACTGGTTTTATTTTATACATAATATGTATTACATATAAATGAAACTTTTACCATAGTGCATAGGCAATTTTTTTGTGGGTAAATGTCCATGTGGGTAAAAAGCCATTAAAATTTGTCTTTGCTGGCTACTCTCTGAGACGGTCATATGGTGAAAATTTAGACACCGTTAATTTTTGACAAATGCCATTTTGTTTATGTAAAATTTATGTATGTTACTCTGAAAAATAATGGGATGAAGAAAATAAAAATAATAAAATAAAGAGACTATTTACTATAGTTTATATATTATTAATATGTATCAACACCATTTTCCACTAAAAGTCCATACTTTAATTACAAAGTAACTTTAAAAATAAATCCATGGACATTTGTACAATTATAATTGAGCAATTAATGCACATTATACAATCGTTCATATTACAATGTCTATTTTTGAAATGGGATGTAATTAATTCTTTCCAAGAAAAAAAACCTTCCTGACTGATGTTAGGTCAAATCTTGAGCACAAATTAGTCTGACTCAGGATACGCCGCTTGTGTACAATGGAAGGTCAAGAAGAGGATTTAATTTTTGTACAATTGTTAATATCCGTTGTTTGTAAAAGTGGCTCATCTTGATGATACACGAAAGTGATGACGCTGTGATTCCTCCTCACGCATGAGACATTCCACTATTGTTGACTAAGAAATTGTGATGAGTTTGCCTTTGAGGTGGTTAAAATGGAACGCATGTCAACACTTGGAATTCCCCAACTTTCATTGGCACGAGTCTCTCTTCTTATTGTTTGCTCTTTTTTAAGATATTAGCAAAGACAGCAAATATGCAAAATGATTTAAAAGAAAGACTGAGTAAATTTATATAATATACGGACCGGAAATGACCGGCTGGCACTTTATTGACACGTGACCACACAGTAACAAATATTTACATCCAATAATATGTCAAAAAGAGGCATATGAAAGTACAAAATACAGGGGCATAAGGCAAGTATATAAAAACATGTTTCAACAATTTCTTTTCCTTTTTTTAACTCTTCAGTTCAAATGTTTCGAATGGGGGGGGGGGGGGGGTGGGGAATTAAGTATCAAAAATTAATATCACATTGCTGCAAGTTTTTCGTTGGAAATGTTTAACCATAGTAAGCTCCATGACCTCCATATCCTATAAATAAATTAAACAAAGTTATTTTAACATGTTCAATGAATTTTTTCAATCAAATTTGAAGTGTTCAACGTACCTCCAAGTCCAGCGTACCCTCCATATCCTATAAAAAGGAACATAAAATCATTAAAAAGTGTGCAAAAAAAACGTTTGCACTGATTTTGAAACTGATTACGTACCTCCGAGCCCACCATAGTGACCTCCATATCCTACAAAAAACAGAATTAAATCATTAGAAAATGTTCAAAAACTATTTTGAGTCAAATTTTGGAAAGATTTGCGTACCTCCAAGACCACCATAACGGCCATAACCCCCATAACCACCATAGGCACTACCGTAACCACCTAAAATGACAATATAATTAATTGTAAACATTCCAGGCATCAGAAATATATCAAATTAATCCAATTTCAACCTACCATATCCTCCTCCGTAGGCACTTCCGATTCCAGCTCCGTATCCAGCTCCGTACCCACCTAATGATGAAATTAAAAGTTAATTGTCATTTAAAAATGTTTTTATACGTTGAAAATGGCAAAATTGATTCAAAAAGTGATCCACGATATGTACAATTCCATGTGAGGCATGAGATTGAGTGGCTTCTTTTTTCAAATGAATTCCTCACCATATCCTCCATAACCTAAGAAAGAGAGAGAGAGAATTCCAAGAATAAAATGATTGAAAAAAATTCAAAAATTTTGTTTTTGCAATAATCCAACTATTTATTCCACTCGGAATAGAGCCTACTTACCTCCATATGCTCCTCCTAGCCCACCGTATCCTCCGTACCCTGTAAATAAGGTGAAAATCACGTTAAAATGTGTCCAAAAGTGTTGACCCGGATTGGGTCAATCGAATTTAGGGTAGATGACATACCACCTCCGAGCCCTCCATAGCCCAAACCACCATAGTAGTTTCCTTCAGCGGTCTCCAATTTCTCTTCCTTCTTGGCAACTTCAGTGGCAACAGCCAAAGCGATGCAAGCGAAGAGGACAACTAAAGCCTAAATATAAAATTCAAAAAAACTTTAGAAAATGTGCTCTATTTTTTCCAAAAACTGAAACAAGAAATTTGAATGGAATAAAACTCACAATGCTCTTATTCATGATGAATATTTTTGTTTTTTTAGAGTGAAATTATTTCAAGTGAATTGAAATGAAGTTGAATGGTTTGTGATGTAGAATTGAAATTCCGACTTGGTTTATATACTCTCCCAGATAAGAATTTTACGAGGGAGAATAAATGAAAATGAGAAGGGCACACGAGGTACTCCATCAGTCTCTCTCTCTCTCTCTCTCTTGTCCACATCACCTTTGCCTTCAATTTCCTCCTCATCTTAGTTACCTAATTCCACTTTACCTTCCATTTCCATACACTCCCTCTCTCTCTCATTATGTCAGCCTTAGAGTCTATACACATTTAAATTTAGGTAGTTTATTTCACTTTTTCCATGCTACACTCTCGTCAGATAATCACATCGATTCACCATTATCTCCCTCCACACAGTCTAAACTTTACTTTCACTATAGATAGATATAGTACCAAAAATATTTTTGGGGCTCGTAACTTGTGTGCCTGGCATCAAAAACTTGTAAAATGTTTTATAATCTTTTGAATGTGTCATTATGCAAAAAAAAACCTTTGGCTCTAGGATGTTACACCTTATTTAATTAATTATTATTACACATCTCTCTCCCTCTCCCTTTCTACTTTATTTAGTGTGGTTATTATTTAAAAGTTGACATTAAAATATATCAACTAGTGTGTACGTGATAATTTTTTACAAAGAATAATTACCGATTAATCGTAATTTTATTAAATAAATTAAATTTGTAAATTTTTTCATGCCTCAACTTGAAAATAATCATAAGTTGTACAGTCATTTCGTAAACCACGACCACCACGATTCTAGGTGCATCGCCTCACGTTCCTTTTTTTTGTCAAGTGCAGACTACAAAAAAAAGAATTGTTGCAGATTCGTCACGTGAGATCATTGTTGAGGCAGGATGTGTTTCATGCTCTTTAAATTTGACATGCTAATTAATTGTTTTATGGTGATCCGGGTGTATTGTGCATATCGAAGATTTACAAGATTGACATGCCTCTTGATTAAATCATTATCACTTGATTTCCTGGAAGGTATTTAAATAATTGCTTTGAAATATTTTGTACCACCAAGTATTTGTAATTTTTAAAAATCATATGAGAATCCTATCATAGGAGAATAAAAATTTAATTAAAAACAGTTTAAATATTTTGAGAATTCTGTGGAATTAAATTGACTCTCATGCATTCATCTCCCATGGCTATTGGTCAACAGCCTTGGTGGCTCAGCTGGACCTTTTAATTTTTCAGTCCGTCGTGGCAGTGTCCAAAAGTAGAACGACAAGACAATAATTGTGTCATGTGACTTAAATTGTGATGTCGAGTGTTGAGTAACAGATGACCATTGTTTTCCTTCTCAGGCAAAATCTTTAAGTGTACATTACATTGGAGGTTAGAAGTGATGATTTATTTTATAATTTTTTAATTGAATATTTCCTCATCAAAAGGACTCAGTGCAAAGTTTTGTGTTGTTGACATTTTTATAACCACTTCCACAACTCACTTGGGACAATTAATTTTTAAAAAACTGACAATTTATACTTTAGCCACCTAAAAATTCTTCAAAAACGTACTGTACACGTGAAACAGTCTAGTCAACTAGTTAAACTTCTCTTCTTCATTCAATAAACTTTACTACATTGCCATTATTTGGCAGTTTTTTTTCTGACCCCTTATTAAAAGTATTTTTATGAATTGATTTTATTGGACCATAATGGGGCAGGTCAAAATGGATTTTTCATCGTGACAAAAACAATTCTTTCATGGCCAACTCTCACAAAAAAACGAAAGTAAGAAGGTCATCCCAAAAATTCTTTGTACTTACGATTATTTAGTAATACAAGGAGTGAACATGTACATATGTACATTGTGTCTTTGAGAGCATTGAATATTTTTCTTGAAATGTCCTGCACTTGCAAAGGTTTCTGTCAATGACCTGAAGCTAGACCCCCAATAGTAAACAATGGAGAGGACCAAACTAGGGGTAGTGAACTAGACTGAAATTGAAATAAAATGAAACTGCAAAAAATCTGGAAGGATGAAGAGAAATGATGACGCTAAAAATACATACAAAATGAAACATTTCATGATTTGCGTCAAAAAAATTGCCATTTAATTCCTGAACTGTGAACTATGATCACAATAAATTTTATTGAACTTTTTCTTATTAATTTTTTCCAGTTTTTCTCCATCATCATGCTCATAGTTTGTTCACATTAATTCATACAAAATGTAGCACCCAATCTAATCATCAGTTTGAGATAACAAAATCACTTTTCATCTTCATCCAAGTCCTGCCCCTTCTTTTCACTTTTTAGCCAAAACAAATGTAAATAGTTATCTTCAAAGATTTGGCTCTCTACTCTGTACAATCTGACCGATCTATCAACTGATTTAGAAGTTTTTTTCTAAGTAGTGGTAATTAACGAGGAGGTGATACAAAATGTATAGAAAATGCTACTGTTGTTTTCAAGAAAACATGGGCAAAAGATTACAAAAAAAAAATTGAAGTTAACATTCAGTTTGGTTGAGAGAAGAATAATTTCCATGAAGAGAAAATATTGTGGCGATTCTTATTTCCATCCATTTTTAATTATTTGGTTGTTAGAAGGCAAGTAATAATGAATTCCTGCAAAAGATGATGCTGTGCAAAAAATAAAAAACTCAGACAATTTCTGTTTTATGTATAAAAGACGGCTATTCCGATATTTGACACTTTTATTCGAGACAAAAAACGGTTTCCAACAATAACTTTATAAAATATATACAATTTATATTCAGCAGAGTGGGGGTGAGAAAATCACAATATCAATGTAATAAAGCCAATTCAAAAAATCAGACCAAATCAAAATAATTGAAGATGGGAGAAGATTTTTACGATAATTATAATTTTGACAGTCATGTACAATTTGTAAGTTTTTGCTTCTTCAGGTCAACCAAGTAGGGTCTACTTTTTAACCATAGTATCCGTAAAGGCCTCTGCCGTAACCACCATACCCTATGAAAGAGAGACAAATTGAAAAAACTGTGCACAAAATTTGATCACTGGCGAGAAAATATTCTGAAGCAACTTACCACCATATCCATGTCCAAATCGGCCATATCCAAGACCTCCATATCCAAGCCCGTATCCTGTTTAAAATGATTTTTATGAGACATGTCACTGAAAAATGCTTAAAATACAAAAGTACTGCGAAACTTACCGCCATATCCGTACCCACGTCCTAAAATGCCCGAAAAATAGTAAAAAATCAAAATAAAATATTTTCAAACATGAAATAAAAGTACAAAAAAATCAAAATGTAGACATACCGTATCCATATCCGCCATATCCTATAATTATGAATAAAATATCATGAATCAAAAATGAAATTTCGAAATAAGTGTACCAAAAAAATATTTTTTTTGCAAAAAATGTACCTCCATATCCAAGCCCTCCGTATCCAAGGCCTCCGTATCCCAAACCACCATAATAGTGACCAGCAGCAGTGTCCAAGTCCTCCTTCTTTTCAGCCTCTTCGGCAGCAAAAGCCAAAGCGACGCAGGCAAAGAGAGCAATCATGACCTAAACCAAAATTTTCACTGATTAGTCGAAATTTTTTGAAAGAAACCCACCAGTTTTTCACAGACACACAAGTAAACTCAAAATTTTGTCCCATAATTTTATTGTCACTTACAATGGATTTCATGTTGAAGAATTTTTGTTGTAGAATTTGTCGTCTTGTTGTTGTTGGTAATTGAGCTAGCAAGTGTTTGATGGTTGAAATGGACACTGGGCCGAGTTTATATACGAAATGTGGGGAAGGGCACGAAGTCAGTCGTCCATCTAATTGTTGATTTTCCTCAAAAAAATTTATTCCCATTCACCTTTGCCTTCATCCCATTGAAAAAGTACCACACACACATATGAGTAGGTCCTCCCCATATACAAAGTGTGATTGTGACGGGGAATTGTATTATTCAAAAGAGGAATAAACGAGTAGGAGCATGTGACAGGTACGTTATGACTCCATCCCTTCATTTCCTCCATCCTCCATTATGTTGGACACATTCAAGATGTAATATGTCTAACCCCTCACTCCATTAATACATAATATAACAACAATCATCTCACTTAGTTAATAGACACAATGACAACAGAATAGACAAGTCCATGTTCTTTCCATTATACGGGACACACTCCTTACAGGTGTGTGTGGGGGGGGGGGGGGTATCATACCTCAATTCCATAACAGGTACCTACAAGTACCACAACGACATATTTTTTTGTACTCTAGAATAACAATGGGAATCTATTATAAATTAATAAAAATAATCATCATATTAAACTACAACTCATGACTTATGTACACATTTAAATGCTCCCATTTCCACAGACCATCATTCCCCTCCCCCTTCTTCTTTTTTTATAATATTATTATTTATATATAAAAAACAACAACAACAATTTACTTGTAAACATATTTTCTTCACCATTACCCCTCTCGACTCATGTCTTTTTTTTGTAGTACCTAAATACTGTAACATTAACAATAACATTTCCTCATAAGAATGCAAAAAAAGATACGCAATGGGGGATACGCACATGAATTGAGAGGCCTTTTTTATTTGTTGTTAAAGGTGCAGCATGAGTCAAGTGCATTGTAGTAAAATTATATGTATATAAGTATACCTTTCCCTTTCATTGTCTGTGACTTTGACTAGTAAATTCTATGCATGTTGAAGAGACACAACGTCTAGAATATTTCAAGTGCAGACTGCATACATGTTGTAATAGTGTCATGATATACATATACCATAGGTATACCTATCATCATGTTATTTGTTGTATCAAAAAAATACAATTGTCTGAATTACTCTTTTGATGGTGTCAGTAAGGACTTGGAACCGTGGCCACCAATGTTTTGTGACCATAAGATGCAATTGCAGTATCAATTATTTTTGATTTTTATTCCATCAAAAATAACCATTCTTCTTTGTATTTGTTAAATTATACTAAAAAAAATAAACTAGCGAGCCATGTTAAAATATACAAATGATCATAAAAAAACATTCTTTAACTCTCATTTCCGACATGATAATTCCATAATTATATAGCATTTACCTAGGATAGCATTTTTATTATTGTAATTTTTATTAATAGTACAAATCTTTAATTGTTAATTTCTTTCTATTAAATTATACACTAATTTTTGGCATCAAATCTTAACATTGTAAAAGTGTTCCTTTAATTTTGAAGGGTACGGATTCGAATGAACAATTATTTGTACAAATTAAAAATCTTGAGCCAAACTTCCGTGTCAAAATCCTGTCCATATTTTTTAAAAAAATCATTTTTTTTAAATTAAAAAACAAACGGAAAAATAATTTCTACATGGGAAAGAAATGGGGTACGTGGACTGCACATGGTGACCAAAATTTGTGGTCATTTGCCATCATGACTCATGTTAACGATCTGTACAACTACATACGTAACGTCATCAACTTTTATGTAATTTATCATGTACCCTCTCCAATGTCCACTATACCCCCCAAAAAAGACATTTATGCATGATAATTACCTGTTGTCAAGGGCCGTTTATAAACACCTAAAGTGTGTCCATTTTTTTGACAATTTTTGCGTGTACTTTGAGTACACGAATGGGGGTGAGTGAGTGAACCTACCAAAAATTACAAATTGAGCTTACACTCTTTTTAAAAAACTTTATAGTAAAATGTTGATTGTTACGTAAGGCTCTGGTTTGAAATGGGGATGGCGGATCCTGTTCCCGTTTCCAAGTTTATGAGTACACAAAAGCAAAAAGCACCTTCACTCTTCCATCGAAGGTACAACAAAAAAAAGAGATTGTGTCAAAGCAAAAGACAGTAGACAAAAAACACATGGAAGAAAAAGAATAAAAAAAAATTGCATATTGAGTTATATAATAAAAGAACAAGGTACTTTTTAAAATATTACAAAGCGCTCATTGAACTACGTCCATTTCTATTTTTAATCACATAATTATACCAACTTATTGAACATTACATAATTCGAGAATTTATCATCTCAAAATTTGACTCGCATTCTCAACTTTGAGAATTAAATTAAATAATACAAAATAATTGTTAATTTAAATTAAACCCAACGTTCTACATCGTTTCCCTCAAACTCGTTATTAATTAGTGTACTACTACTGTACAGTACGCATAAAATTGATTAGTGACTTGTCTACTATTACGTGACTCACTCAAAACCATCAATTGAATCTCTGTTCCCTTACAGTTAAATGTTAGGGTCATTTGACATTGAATTTAAAAGAAAAAAAGATTTTTACTAAAATGAATTAAAAGTATAGATCAAATTGACAATTGTCAATTGTGATTAACAAAAAAAAAGACAACAAAAAACTTTATTCTTTTCCAACTCACGTCTTGTACTTTATAAAACAGTCACCCATTTTCATTTGATTGCATGCTGCTACCACTACAGACGTCTCCGTGTTGACTGACTGTTGTATAAAAATAAATTCAAAATTGTAACAAATTATATAAAACATTAAATTGTTTTTTTTATTATTCTTTGTGCAAACATAAATAGCAGCAACCTTATACTATTAATGTCATAGAATAGTTAATTTTTTGTTCTTTTTGTATTGTTAAAACCCCCGTCAGTTCCGCTTCATTCAGTTTTCACCTCCTTGAACACTGAAAACGCATGAGCATAAAAAATGCAAATTCTAGTCTCATACATAAATGTATGTCTAAACAATCCCATTCTTCATACAAAACGAGAGAGAGAGAGGGGAATTTAATGTACAAGATCATTTTCAAATAAAAAAAATGTTAATTGTTTAAAATTAAATTGAGACTTGAAACTAGCCTCGAATTCTCAGAATTTCAAGATATTTATATATCTGTAATTAATATTTTGTATTTATTTCAAATTATTAAGATGTCCACATAAAAATGGACACATTTATGAGAGCACAGAGAATAGAGATTGTAGGGCCACCCAGAATTAATTTTTTTGACACCTGATTGACTTGAAAATTGCCAATTCATTAATAAATGAAATGATACACATTTCACATGTTACACTTGTACTTGTGTATTTACATAAAGATAAGAAAAATAATGACCTGAAAATCAAATAAAATTATGGATTGATACAAAATGTACGAGAATTGTTTACTAATTTTCTTTATTTTTTTTTAATTTCGTCATATTAAATAACAGGTGAAACTTTACACACTTCACTTAAATTAGAAGCAAAGAAATGTTTGTAAATTAATTTATTTTTGATTCACCACATTAAATAAAAATTGAGTGTAAATTTAATTGTGAATGTATCAAGTCCATAACAATAAAAGTGTAAGATAGTCAATAAACTTGTCCTTTTCATTTTGCATTAACTTGACTCTAAAGCATCACGCACTTTGTCGGTAAAAATAACAAAAGATTTTTTTTAAATTTGAGTAGGTACATGCAGGTTCAAAAACTTTTTGTTAAAAGACAAAAAAAATTTTGGTCAAAGCCTAAAGTCCCTACAGGCTACTAAATTTACATTTGCCATTGCAAGATGGTTTTTTTTACACTTCTCACGCATTTCTCCTATGATATAATTATAAAATTGATGCACCTACAATTTTATACATGCTACAAACAGGCAAAAAAAATGTTTATTGCACCTGCATAAAACCTTTTTGTGGTTTCTATATCTAATTCAGAAAGGTACATATAATTTACGGTGTCATGGAACAAGATCTGAGCATGTCTCGCCTGAAACGACAGCAAAAGTTAATTGCCTCACACATTTTATTGACCACAGTTAACAGATAATGATATGTAGGCGGTCTATCTGTATATGTTCCCCTATTCTATCTTTTTTTTCAATTTCACTACCTGCCCTACCTATACAAAATGACTAGGTTAGTTAGTTAATATGGTTCATGTGTCATTTTACTCATTTGTCAAATTCTTTCATTTTTTTGTGCGAGACTTTTGGCACGTGCCCTACATACATACTCCACTACTGTACATATTCCTATTTTTTGCAAACTATGGAGAGGAAAATGATGCAAATTTTTATTTTGATTGCCATCTTTTTCTTGTAGTATCCAATTTTTTTTTGAAAAACACAAGAGTAACCGATTTAAATTTAATTAATTGAGATTCAAAATCTTTTGTAACATGTAAAAGGAGTTTTAGAATAATTTTTTGAAATGTTTTCTTTTTCCCATTACAAAAATTGTAATCTTTTTTGTCTCTTTTGTATTTATCCTTTGAACCTTAGATTACATAAGTCACATAATCACAATCATCTTTCATTCTAATCTCTTAAAAATTTGTGCCCAACTTGCTCTCATTGAGCCGTTTTTTTTTCGTGTGCATTTTTATGAGATGATGGTAATCACGAGAACAAATTTTGATTTGAGACTTGATCAGTAGACTTTGAGTAAATTATTTCAAGTTTTTGCATGACCAGAAAGTGCATTCTCATTGAGTGAGGTCAAGAGTGAACAATTTATTCACGTAACGTGAATATAACGTTACACATGTACAAATTGTAGAGTACAATACAAAAAACATTAAGGCTTAAAATAAAGTCCTTTATAATTTTGTAAGAATAATTAATTAATTTTATTGTTTTTTATCTTGTCATCAAATTAAAGATAATGGACAAACAAGTTAATTACATTTTCAAAACTACAAATAACCAAAAACAAAATTGTTTTTTTCTTTACATGTCATTCTTCAAGAAAATTACAAGTGCATGAAAGAAACAAGTTAAAAAAAATAATTCTCTCGAATTCTATTGAAGGATCACCCTAATTGTTAAGCAAGAGGAAAGATTATTGCCTAATGTATAAAATGCATAAACTATTTTAATTAGGGGAGAGGCGGGTAAAAACCAACCAGTCACTAAATCGTAAATAACAATTAAGAGATAGGAGCTGGGAAGTTGGT
>JAQIVZ010003733.1:0-12677 GCA_034700945.1 Arrhopalites spinosus
CAAAATTACAATTTTGGTGCTCTTAAAAAACATTCTAAGCTTTGACGAGGGGTATGAGGTTTTCGAGCAGAGAGTAGTTATGAGTAGAGGTATTGTTTATATATGAACCTTTTTTTGGTTGATTGTACATCCATGTATTTTATTTAGTATGCATTCTGGTAGACCATGCTGACACTGGAACGTATAAACCCCATTACCGTGAGACTGAAAAGGATAAAAATATACATAGTTTTTTGAGCATAAATAGATTAATTCATGTCATATGAAAGTTTACAAGTTACTCACGGTCGTGACAGCTTTGCCGTAAGGAATTAGTTGAAAATTAAAAAGGTGACTAGCATTACTCTTGACGATTTTTTCTACAAAATAAAACACAGGTCATAAAACTTGCATAAACAATGACTTAATCGACGTGTTTAAGACATTAAATAAAAATACTTTCATACCCCATGCTGGAACAAGCTGCCGGTTTATAAAGTGTTTGGAATCAGGACACAAAACTTCATAATAGACTTTGACGACCACTGGTGCCTTCCTACTGTCCAATAGTAACTGAAAATTTAAAACGCAAAAGAGAAAAAAAATGATGACTAATATAAAAATATTATGCCTATATAAATAGTAATTGCATACATACTAATGATGTAATGACTAAAATATTTACTTTACCTATAAACTATAGGTAAACTATAGGTAAACTATTGGTAAACTATTTAAGATTTGAAATAAGTTTTTACTCACCACAGTATTATCACTTCTCGCATCCAAAAGCTCTGCACTTAAATCGTTGTTTACATACTTAATAATTAGCACAAAAATTATTAACAAAAAACCAGTGAATAGTAAAACATACCGGTTCTTCATCTTTTAATGACAGTTTAAATTAAACTGAACTTAACTATTCAGCAATTCATTGAGTGCTTTAGTGCTCTTCAATGATATTTTCAAATTCTTAGTCCGCCAACGGGAATTGTCAATTTTTTTTTTTTAATTTTTCTTTCAGTCTCATGTGGTTTTATTACTGTTCCAAAGAACTCAAATCTCTGAGTTGTGTGCTTTTTCATGAATGTATGGCATTTGTTCATCTATTTCTTATTTTAAATGAAGTGATTAGTGTAAACAATTACTTGTGCCAAACCAAATGCTATGTTGTACTCACCCTGAAAAAAGAAAACATGTAAAATACAATCAAAAATATGTTGATAAACAATAAATATACGAAAAAAAATTTATTACTTGAAAATTTCAAGTTCAAATTAGTGATTACATGAAGCAATCAAAATGTACATTTTTAATCAAAAGTAACATGTTTGGAACTGACAAAACTTAAGTAGTACATAATATGTAGTGTATAATACACTTGGATAGTCAGTGAGCATACCCTAACATTTAACAAGCCTTGTAATTATTACAAGTGAATAGTAATATTAAGTATAAGTAATATTGTTAACAAAACAAAAGAAATGTAAAACAAATGTTAGACAAATATTGGATGCAATACATTCACATCACAAGTACATACTAACACTTCTAAAAAGATTGTATCATAAAAATGTTCTATGTCAGCAAGTTTTTATATTATATAAATCGCAGAAATATATAAAAAAAATTATATTTATTTATAATTTATAAATAAATTATACTTTTATTCGCAGATGAAATCTTATCATGGTTTATTTGGCATTTGAAGAGCCAGATGCTTCATGCTTTGCCCCTTTTTTAACCTCATCGGTGAACTCCAATGGTAATGCATCTTTGTCTGTTTCTGGGTCATATTTTAAGTCAGTTAGTAGTGGAAAATAGGCTGCCAAAATTTCTTCGTATTTTTCTTCAAATTTATCCAAATGAAATTTGTTCTCTTTTGACACGGCCTTTAAAATAAATCATAAAACATCACAAATCATAAATAATGTAAATAAAATATGCATGGAAGGAAGAAAAACAGCTTTACACTATTTTTTGAATTGCACTTACAGAATAAAACATTTTTGCTTGATATAAAAATTTTCGAGAAGTCTCAACAATGTCCAAAGTACTTCTGAAGGGTTTTGGAATACCCATTGCTAGTCGAAGTCTCATGGTTGTTAAAGACACTGGAGCCTGGTTCATGTATTGCTATCAAAAACAACCATAAATTTGTTAAGATCATTATCGGAATTACCTTTAAAAATAAATGGAAAAAATTTCAATTGTATTCCTTTGTTGTATTACCTTGAACATTTTGTCATAAAAGCCTCTCACAGCTAGACTCTCTTTGACTTTGTACAGTTCACATAAAAATTTGCAAGCAATATAAAATTCACGCTCTGGGACCTTGTCCACTTGCCTGTTGTCATCAGTTTCAGAATGGTCAGGGGCTGGGTAGCGGTCAAGAATATCTTCATACGAGGTACAAAAGAGACATTGCCAGTCTGCCTCAGGAACGGCTTTAATGACTGGAACATGACATTTCTAGAAAGATAAAATCATAAACAGTCCTTAACTGGTCCTTTTATATAGTACACTCTGTTCTACTTATACTTTACCGTCTGTGAGATACTTATTCGAATATGTGAATCAAACAAAATTAAATCATGTCTTTAAAATAAATACCAAATGAAACACTCGAGGACATTGGTCACAACAAATCAGTACGTCCTCTCCACCATCCAAACAAATAGCACAATAATCTTCATTTTCATCTTCTGATGTGATTTTCATTCGTTCCTCCCTCAAAATTGGATATTCATTCATCTCTCCAACTGGCTCGTTATCTGCTATTTTGAATTAAAAAAAAGACAATACGAGAATGTCAGAATGATAAATAATGGCATGGAATTTCAGGTGTCATGTAACTATACTAGATATTAGCAGCGAGACTCGTTGGAAAAAACAGTATGAAAAAAAGAGGAACAAATTGTACCGAGTGAGTCAATCTCGAATGATCCATCACCATCTCGAGCTCTCTTTGTTTTACCTTTAGATTTTGTTTTTGAGCCAGATGGACGACCTCGAGATCTTTTTATTTTATCATTTTCTGGTTTCTTTTGATCCTTAGTTTCCTTCCCTTTCTCTGGTTTTGTCAAACTAGTCGATCTTTTCTCTCTTTTTAATGAAGCATCCCTAGCTCTTGTCGAGACGGTTGTCCCCGTAGAAGATGACGAGCCTGAATGTCGTCGAGTTTTTGGTGTATCAACTGCAGTTGACCCTCTTTTCTCTATCTTCTTTGGAGTCCCCGGTGAAGTACCTTTTGTTTTTTCGACTTTTGCTGGTACAATATCCTGTGGTTTCTTACTGTACATGTGAAAAATGAATGTAGTTATTAGTAAATACCGTATTACTACTTAACAATTACTCTCAGTAAATTACTTAAAACCAATAATAAAAAAAAAGTTAAAGCCATACCTAGTACTGCCACTATTACGTCTTGATCTAGTTGGAGTCTTGGATGCTTCGGGAGAAGTTGCAACAGTAGACTTTGAGGCAATACGAGGACTCTTCTTGACAAGAGCGTGAAGTTCATCATTCCCAAATCGCTTTGGGACTCGAACTGACCGTCTTGTGGAGACTGGTTCATCTTCATCTATTTGTTCTTCCACAGAAATATTCAATATTTGAGTGTCTTCATCCGACATTGGTTGTGTGTCCATCGCTTTTTCAGGAGATCCCTTGACTGGCGAACTAGAAGCACCCTTCATGAAAGGCTTTTGTACGACTACTTTCTTTTCAGGAGATTTTAACTTTGGTGACTTTGATGTAGTCTCGGATGAATTCGCTTGATTTTCTATGACAGGCACTCTCTTTGGTATTTTGTTGTCTTCTGTTAGTATGAAATATTACATTACAATAAAACTTCCTATCTCAATGTAGATTAGACATGAAATACGAATAATGCTTAAATATTAAATAAATACCATCAATACCCATTGGAGTGTCTTCTGCTTCCATATTATTGTTGCTCTTTCTTTCATTGGTGCTTGAAATGCTAAGAGACCCTTTGTCAGAATGATTTATCTTTTTAGGAGATTCTTGTTTCACATTCATATTTTTGTAAACAGGTTGACATATTTTGTCGATCCCTTAGAAAGAGAAACAAAAGCATGAACATTAAAGTAATGAAATATGACATTCGTATTTTACTTACTAGGTGTGTACAAAAAATTACTCATAACTATCCTCTTTTTATATAAAGGTATGCAATTTTACTTACAGCTCACAGCCATTTGAAAGGGTTTCTCCTCAATCACAAAATTACAATCAGCTTCAACAAAACTACCAAATTTTTCGGAACTTGTCAAAGTGGCGTGAGCAGCTGCTAACTCTTTGTATTGACTTCGTAAGTGCCTACAAAGAAATAAATGTAAAATGATATTGATATTGTATACATAACTCGTAGTGATAACACTACAAATGAACATTGTAAAATAATACATAATTGTATGTAGTGTTAATAGAAATGTATAAATTAAAAAATATTCTTACTTTCCCTGATGCAAGATATTCCATCGAGATCCTTTCTCTACAATTTCTTGAACAGCATCTATATATTGTTGACACTGTATGACGAGTGAAGAAACTTTGGCCTTTTTAATATTCAGCTCCTTTGCTTTAGACAAAGTCGCCTCTACTAAATCTTTCCTCAATTGTATCTCCCGTTTGAGAAGAGCATCAATGAGCCTAAAAAGTAGTCATTTTCCAATTAATATGTGCTCTCAGAATATTGCATCACCATCGTGTAATAAATATAAAATATATTAAATATAATACATACCTCTTGAAAAATATTCTTGCTTCCTTATGCATATAATTCTTTTGCTCTGTTAAAATGAGCTTGAGTTTTGAATCGAGAGCCTTGATGGCTAACTGACCCCGGTCCTGAATAGTCCTATCGTAGCAAATCAACAAAATAAATTGCATGAAATAATGAGCTTTAACAAATAAAAAATGTACCATCATACTTTAAAACATCAACTCCAGAGTAAAACTCGTCCTGAAACTCTTTCACAATGGTGTCCAATGATTTGATTAAATGACCAACGTGCTGTGGTGTCCCGGTACATGTTGAGCACAGAGCAGTTTCACAAGTCTCACAAAATGCAGAAAAGTCTTTACTATGAAGCGAACATTTACGCTCACTTGGTCCCTCCATCAAGTCTTCATCAAGCTCCACAATTCCTCCTTCAGAAACCTCAGATGTGGAAGTAAGTGTATGCTCTCTAGTCATTTTTGCAAATTGATGATGCTATGAAAATTAAAGAGTAAATTTAGCATAACTTATTTTTTAAACATACAACTAGCTGT
Organism: Arrhopalites spinosus; assembly: GCA_034700945.1. Classification (NCBI taxonomy): domain Eukaryota; kingdom Metazoa; phylum Arthropoda; class Collembola; order Symphypleona; family Arrhopalitidae; genus Arrhopalites; species Arrhopalites spinosus. Next base: position 5,281 of record JAQIVZ010003733.1, read on the forward strand.
TCTCCAACTGAGTACTCATGATAAGAAATTGCGTATTGCAAAATAAAACTTTGCTTACTTCAGTGCAATATTCACACAAATATTCCATACAATCAATGCACCATCGATAGGCTGGAGCTTCTCGAACACAAGAACGACATGGTGGGAGAGGTACACTAGAAGTCAATGACTCTGAATTATTTACAAACATATTTGTATTTAAGTAACTGCAAGAATGTAACATGTCCCGATTGAATCTTTGATAACATTCCGGGCAACTCCACGCTATAAAAAAATAACATGAACACATAATTCGTCAATTAATTATAAATTGTGTAAATATACTATGTGGAAAAAGCACAAAATAAAATAAAAATACTTACGAGCAGACCCTTCAAAAAATTTATTCACACATTCCGTTGAGCAACAAATATGAAGACATGGTAAGAAGACCACATTCCTCGTTTTCGGCAACGACTTGCACCGCACACAAGTAGACCACTTTGGTGGGAAATTGGTGCCGGAAGTAGAAGACACGTCCATCGCCTGCTCCCCCACACTCATTGTTTTAATCAAGAGTCAACACAAGCCAAAAATGTTCAAAATAATTGTGGACTAAAACCTCTCTCCAAGTTTAGCTTTTTTTTGCTATGCTTTTTTTTTCAAATCCCCACTACCGCACAATTTCAAAGCTGAGACGCGGCAATGCGAGGGACAAAAACCGTTACTTTGTGGCTTTGTTTACTGAATTATTGTGTGATATTTGCTAAAGCTGATTATTTCATGCAATTTATTTTGTCGATTTGCTACGATAGAACTATTCAAGGCCGGGGTCAATTAGCCATCGATTCAAAAGTCAAGCTCATTTTGACAGAGCAAAAGAATTATATGCATAAGGAAGCAAGAATATTTTTCAAGAGGTATGTATTATATTTTACATAGGCATAAAAATGAACAAAAAAGAATGCAAAATAATACATAGGTAGTTCCTTGAAGTGGCAACATTACGATCCTTGACCAAAGTGTAATGAAGATGATGAGTAAAGGCCTTCTTTATATTTGCAACATTTTCAACTTGAGTAATCTCTTAAACACTAATTTATTTTCGCTTCTCAATATCAAATTTGTTTTGAACATGCCATTTTTCTTTCTCAATACCAATTTTTCTTCTGAACGATCAGCTTTTCTGCTCCTGTTTCATGAGACATTTTAGGAAACGTTCACAAATAATGCCAGCATGTCACATTTAGAAATTTAGAATTGTAAATCACCAGTCACGTTTTTAGAATCCCTACCCTCGAAATCAAACGTTATTTGTGCAAGCTTCAAGCTTTCGAAGCCGGGAAAGGAAACAAAATTAGTTACTTTGATGGCATTTTATTTTGTCACTTTCTAGTAATACGTACTCTAACGATAAATACATAGTAAGTTACGTGTTTTAATGTGAATTAAAAAATTACAAGAATTCTCATAAATATAACCTCTTAAATTTGGAAACTCTTTCTATACAGTCAAATTATGTTGTCTCATTTACACCTTTCCTTTTCCTGCAACCCCTTTTTCGAGACCCCAGACCAGTTATTGTATCATGGACTAAATAAAAATGCAAAGTATTTATGCTTTTCTGCATGTGAAATTGCCAGCTTTTTTTATTTCTTCTAATGCACAATTTTTCTCCATTCATGTAATATTTATATAATATATTCTATATATATTATGCACATGATAGTAAATTATTTAAAAAAATTCCACAAGTTTTTTTTTGTAGGTACCTATATTATATTTGCTTGTAATTTGTATTGTGTAATGTGTGTGTGGATATACTAATAAGTATCCTCAATTCTTTTAACTTTATGTCAACAGATAAAATATGATTTTAGAGGGGGGAAGGGGCAGGGGGGATTGATAATATTAAGATGTAAAAAAATTCTTTTTGCTTTAAGAGACTTTAATAAAATTGTTTTCATTTGTTTTGTCATACGTCTAGACTCAAACATTGTATGTAATAATATTTATCAATGACGAATAAGTAGGTTCTCTAATGATCATCATTAATACGTAAATATGAAATTTTTTTAATCTTTCACATCCTAGGATAATTATACAAAATGCATATAGGTTTATTGAAATTTAAATCAAATGAAAATATTATTATTACACGTTCCAACGTTTTCACGGAATACTTTTTTGGCTAAAGTTATATTATATACGTAGATTTTCAATGGATGGACACAACGAAAAAATAATAATAGTAATATAATAATATTAGAAATTGAGATACTTCTTTCCATCATGAATGAGACCCATCAAAAATAGGAATCACTTGCACGTCAAATAGTTTATCAAATTAAATTTGATCATATTTTTTCCCCTATACAGAATCATTCTTAACCCTATGTATTTTAATAATAATATATCAAGTGTAAGTAGATAATAATTTAACCATAGTTGTATACATTTATATTATTATTAAAGTAAGAACTGATTTTTTTTTCTTTTGTCCCTTGTCATAATATATATTCTAATAATTTCTGTTTTGCAAAAAAAAAACACAATATAGGTGTACGGGTATTAAAACCAAAACAAAAAAAATGATATCATCGGCATTCACTGTGAGATATTGTTTTTTTTTTGTTTGACAACAATAATATTCAATATTGTAATAAAGAGGATATTTTAGAGTCAATGGATTTTGACTTTTCTTCTTTTTTCAGTTTTCTATTGGCTCACTGCTGGGGATTTCTTATCGCTATCTTGAGAGGTAGGAGTGTTCCCATGAGGCGGTCTATCTTGTGCAGGAGGCCAATTTGTTCCAGCACCAGGAAGTGGGGAGTCGGCACCGAAAGGTTCAGTGTCCAACGCGGCAGCTGCATCATACTGACTGTTCTCTAGCCTTGTGATCAGCCGTTCGTCTTCATCTATTTGATTAAAATACATTTTTTTGATTAGTCACACAATTAAAAAGACAACAACAATGAGAAAAAAAGACTCGTTTTAAAATTCATTCATACATTATATAAATACATCATTTAGAAAAATAGGAGTCAACATAAAAAGTAAAAAAAATAGCTATAGTATAAAGTGTCCAACTTTGGTTTAAATTACAAGTTAATTTCTGGAGTAAATCGTACTGGTCAGTATATTTCATTATTGTTCTTGTATTTGTAGCAGTTGACAATGTATCTTGAATCTCTTTTATATGTATTAATAAATTAATGAATTGTTAACATTACATAATATAAATAATTAACACACTATTCTTTGTAAAAATATTAGTATAACTAATAATTTTATATTTGATATATATATATCATGTTGTACATGTATGACAAAATAAATGAATAAATAAATAAAATTTTTCATTAATGTCAAAATGAAAAATTATAAAATTATTACCACCGAATTCACCACCCATGAGTGACGGTTCACCAACAACCATCACGTCTTGAGATGCTAAGGAGAAACTGGGACCAGGTGATCTTTTCTTATTTGTCACCGGTGGATTCCCTGTAGAATTTCCAGTTGAATTTGAGGCTGAGCCTTTCCTTTTCCTTCTCTTCGATTGTGGTCTGGCTGATTCTACAAAATACAAAGAACGAATTTTGTTTAATCATTCCTGACAAAAAACAAGAACTAGTAGATTCTACAAAGTCATTTATGACCTCATCAAATTAAAAGTAAAGGATTATTAAATATCGTATAGACTTTTTCTCCCTCTATCTCCCCCACTAGTTCCTTCAAAAAAAAAAGGTAAAAAAGAAAGAAAATGGAAACATCTAATAGAGCATCAAAGGAGAGAGTCTGAACATATTGGCATCATTTCATTTCCTTCATATCAACGTTACAAATACTCTAGTTACTTTAATTACTTTGCCAAAACTACAACTAATTCTGATATAATATGTTTGAAGAGACCTGCTGGATTTTTAGATCCTGACTCAACCCCTGCTAAAATCAACAAAGAAACATAATTTTTGTCAGTTTTCGTAAAACATCTCTCATCCCTGTGTTCAAAAAAAATTGTCGTGCAACACTTTGATTATACATGTACTTTTTTGTTTTTCCTTGTTGAGTAGGATTTTTAAACTCTGTTGTAGTCTAGCTAAACGTTTGACTTTATGATGATAATTACGCTTATAATTTTACAATACAATTTAAATCACTCCAGTGAACTGTTGCATATCATACTGTTTAAAGTCAAAACAAAATAATCCAAACTTGAACTAAAAAAAATGTCCTGTACTCTTATCAAATTGATATCCCACATAAAGTATAAGAGACAAAAAAAATTATTCGTCGACTAAGCTCTTGATCTAACTTTCAGACGAATTAACAAGTTATAAATTGAGTAGTACATAAATTTGTCATTTTCTGTGTGTGAGGCATAACTTACCAGGAGGAGCAACCATTCTCTGCCATTTCTGGAACAAAGTAGTCTTTAGGCAATCTCTTGGAGAGAGGGCATACGCTTTATGCCTTGACATTAGCTCTTGCATGGGTTCCAATATTACACAAAGCTAAAAAAAATAGAAATCAAAAGTTAGGGAAAAAATTGAAAGTGTATTGTTTTCAAATTCATCATTTAAAAAAAACACTTACTCTAAGATAGTTGAGAGTAGAATTCGTTAGTCCTTGTCGAGTGATATTTTTTGAAAGCTGCTCAATCATACTTGTTGGATCTTGTTGAGCATGCATTGCGATGGTACTTCGTAGGACTAATTCCCTTGCTGCCCCTACAGTCGGTGAAAGTAAAAAAAACTCTTATTAAAACTAATCAACGAAATCTAAGGTAAAACGTGTCATGTTGTCATAAATTTGTTTTTTTAAATATATTGTATACTTACGGACAGCAAAATGCCACGACTTCATTCTCATTAAATCGTCGAATGTAAACTCTAATATCAACTTTCCCTCCGTACAAACCTGTAAATAAATAAATTTAATCATTTAAATTCATTCTTATTTAAAAAAAATATAATATTCACAACTCAAATTAAATTTATGACATTAATATTGCGAACAAATAGTGAGATAGACAAAATTCTTATGAAATTGTAATTAATTAGTACACTAAAAAGTAAATACCTGAGTAAACATTGGTTTTCCATGAACAGTGATCATAGTACATTGGTCACAGTCTAGTGTTATACTGGTATTATGGAACGATTCCTTTGGGTGCTTCATATTGTAGGACAGCTCGGTTACACCACCATCAAAGATACTCCGGAAGTACCGCGGAATCAATGTTCTTCCGATTGCTACAAAAAACATCAAAAGAAATCAAAATTAGCACGTCCCCTTGTAAAGTACTTAAATTGACAAGTCATTTATTTCTCATGTTCATCTCAATGATTTGTACTTTTTAGCTACATAGCATGCCAGTTTTGTCCCTCTTGCTTTACACAACTTTTGCATTCACACCTCACAATCCTAAACAAAGAACCCTACGCTACAATTATGAGTGTCATTTTCCTTGGTCAACATGAAACACCACAATAATTACATGATCATTCCTCTACAAATTGAAATTAAAAACTAAATGTAACCAGACATATTTGTTGGATACGATTTCTACAACATGAAATTTTTGAACAATTGCCCACAAAAAATCTATTGGGACAAGCACACACACACCAAGGTTCTCTACTTTTTTTTGACAGATCCATATTATTTTTATGAATTTCTCCAAAAAATTACTGTCATGTTCCTAACACAATAAAATATCCCTGTACAAAATTTAACGCCTTGGACAATTAGAAACATTAAATATTTAGATTTATTTCATAAAAATTTTCTATTGGCAATAGACTATTGCCATACACAATGAATTTCGCGACATAAATTTTTGCACACACACACACAAAAAATATATAACTCTATATATGCACGCAGGTAAACTTTCATGGGTTGCCGGAATAGCTAAAACATACGCCACATAAACTTTGTCAGTCAGCTGAAGTTCTCTCTCTCTCTCTCCCTATGCTTTTACCTCTCTTTCAAAGATTTTGTGTAGACTCATCGACCACACTAAATGTATTATGCATGTTGATCAATACCAAATGCTCCATACTATACGGTTGAGATAGACAGGAAGCACCAACAGTCAGTGTGTATGAACATAAGGGTCTCCATGCATGGTTTACCAACCTGTCCCTATCTTCCTCTATATTGTCCAAATATACATGTACTTATTTTTATCATATATATTTTGTATGTACACACACACACTAGTTTCACTAGTAGCTATTATATAACTCAGAAGGGTTGTTACTTCTATAATGTAATACAAATGTACACATATTGTAGACCTTGTACTCTCATACACTGAGCCACATTCGGTTTTGTAAGCTCATCCTATAGTTTGCTATATAACTCCGTGAAACATCATGCGGCACAAACAATTTCTACAGTTCTACTCTTGCCAACCAACAAGATACCTACCCATCTATATATATATATACCGTAAACAGATAGGAAATGAGTATTATTTTTTCTCGCATTGTAAAAATCATTCATAAAACTATCAATCTACATGTTGAGACCAGAAAAATATCATAAATTCCATTCAAAAGGTACGCATATTATGCATAATTATAATGATGAAGAATTATCAAGAATTTTGTTCAACTATAAATGACTACGTTGGTCTCGCAATTAAATGTACGTACCATTTAAATGTACCCTACATTTTCTTTTTAGTCTGTCAGTACGTATATGAATTTTTAATTTAAAAAAGTCATCCTGCAAATCATAGCTGCTTTATATAGTTGACTGATGTTGACATATCTACTTTTTATACGCAATCATTCATTGTTGATATTTTATTTATTTTTTTATTTTTAAAAATGACTTACTGTATCGTTTGATACCGTCTTCTAGGCAAAAAGTAAGGGTCAAAGTGGCATCATCTTCAAAAAATTCAGTTGCAAAAGCGTCCCACCATAAGTTGTCACTATCTTCTGAGCGCTGTTGCAAACGTTTATTCAGCTCATAAATCCGGTAGTCCGGTTGACCGAAATACGGTGCAGCTCTTCTAGGAATGGGCATGGGTCTGTAAAAATAAATAAAAATACGTATTCAATTGTATTATTATGAAATTATGGAGCCAACTTTTGCAATCGCCATTTACAATAATAATAAGTGTCTTCTTTTTTCTACATTCAAAATATTCGGTTCTCATTCTGTGTCATGGAAAGCATATTTTGTATTATTACTTATTTATAAATGCAATATGGTTGTCTCCATTATAATATACAGGGTGGCACATAACCTTTTGCTACCCCCCTACAGCCTAAACTATAAGCATCAGAAAAAATCCAAAATTGTAGCTTTGTAGAGCTCTCAATTCTACATCTAGCCCCCCTACTTTCATTGACCCAGGTCACAGGGTGTTGACGTAATTAAATTTTCAAAAAAGG
>JAQIVZ010003734.1:0-12671 GCA_034700945.1 Arrhopalites spinosus
TAGAACCGTATTATAAAAGAATTCGAACAGAAACTGCAAATTAAAGCCTTCCAAAATGGACTTGCTGCAATAGCCCCCCTCGACCCTATAAATTGTCAAATTGTATATGGAGATAGAAGAGATTTACCATCTGCCTTCGTCATTTATCATGAAAATTAAATTGCTTAAGAGTTACTCAATAAAGATTATGTGAAATATAAATATTATTATTTAAGTCCATGATATTTAATTGAAAAGAACATTTTTCATATATTTTTTTTGCATTGACAATCGGATTGTCATTCATGATGAGATTTTTTTATTGATTCATAATTGAAGAATTTTGTGACAGACAATTTTGACTATAGCATTCACACACATGTAAAATTTCCCAAAAAATGGACCTTTTTATGTCAATGTTTGACTGCCTATTTTTAAATAAGCCATGCACACGACAATTAAAATTCAATCTATCATCACCTCAAATCGGTCCATGCCCACAGCATGGCTTGAGATTCTTGAGGGATGAATATTTTTGGCAATGGGGTAACATTCAATAGTAACGGGGATGCCTCCTAATTAAAGCCAATAAAAATTGAGTAAATAATGAAATTCAAATTAATTTTTTAAAAAAAATAAAACACTGCAGACTTACGAACTAAGTTGTCAAGCTGAATGAGAGTAAATGGGGAGATGTAAGGTTTATCATTTTTGAATGGAAAATGTTTTCCTTCAACATAAGGGGGTGTACAATATGTAATGTGTCCTGTAAAGTACATAAAAATAAATGTTTAATCCAAAACTTTAATTAAAATTTCAAGTTCTTTAAAAATAAAAGGATTTACGACCTGCAAGAACTGCATCTGTGGCCTTTTCACCAGCACACAAAATGAACACAGCTTTTCCCTATACAAAATATTTTAATTTTCAGTATTTCAAGAGATAATAATTCGTCTTGATTAATTAAATGTGACTAACTTTAGTCTCGTGCCAACTCGAGTTTAACCTTCCCCATTCCTTTCCCAATTGTCCATTTTCATCAGTCCATCTCTTGAATCCACTTTCTAGTTCTGTTATAGACTTAAAATACTCTGGTACCCATCCCCATATCTGCACAAATTAAAAATGAATATTATTATTTTATTTAAAACAAAATTAAAAAATTAAAATCACAAAAACAATTATGATGATTTTACCCGGGTCATTCGGACAATGAATGAAGGTTGAGTGTGATTAGCAGTCCAACCGAACAAATTTTCTGAGCATTTAGCAACCATTGCGGGTTTGTCGAGTTGAAAACAATCATTAGTTTTGTGACAATTCTTTTCAGCATATTTAGTATGCCCTAAAAAAATAAAATTAGTCATTTAATTGAAATATTTAAATAGTTTAACTTAAAATATTCCTGTACCTGCAATATACTCTCCTACTTTTAATCCCCAATGTCTTTTAGTTTTAGGACTGACATAAATGAGAGGAGAGTCCGAATTGAGCTCTCGATCTGCTTCTGGAGCAAAAATGATGCCTGGATGACGTTGAATTTTACTACTAAAAAAAGCAGTGTCTGGTTTGTAGTAATATTGTGGACGTAAAGGATTTGTGTAGCTCATCACAATCCCCAAAAGTCCCATCAAAATAAAGGCCAGGGTCACGTAAGACAGGAGGATGAAAGCTCCCAAAATACCTTTTAAATTAAATTATTTTTAACATTGACGAGAGACATTATGCATATTTAAAATTAAATAATTAATTAAATTTTATTTAAATTGATTATACTCCATTTTTTGCATCCTCGTCCCATAAAAGTATGTTCCTGGGGATTCCAAATGTATGTCCAAAATTCTTTGCAACAAGTCTTCATTCGATCTTTCCTCGTAATTTTTGGTTTTTCAGTTTTTGAAGGCGTTGCTGATAAATCCATTGCAGGTGCTCCCTCCGATTGTTTTTTGACAACCCCCTCCGATTGTCTCTTGATGACCCCTTCAGCTGACCCCTTCTTGGGTGGATTGTCCATTTCTTTGACCTTGACGAACAAGTTGTAACAAATGAACATTTAATTAAACTTGTAAAATTCAATTAAATTAATATCACTGTACATTAGAAAAAAATAATTAAAGTCTGACCTTATTTTACACCAAAATATTTTAAATAAAAAAAGGATTTTTGCTGTCAAAATTATAAATTATGGGTCACAAAAAAGCATGTGACAGCCGAGAGTGGCCATCAATTTTTTAACATGGCGTCAGATTTTTAGTCAAAAATGTTTCAAAATCATCAATTTTGTATCTACAGCAACCATTGTAATTGAGAATCAACAATCATTAAATTAACTCTTTTGTATCAAAGCACACAAAGACCCACAGAAGTTGACAGTTTGGGGCTCAATGTAAATGCGCAGTGACCGGTCAACGAGAACGTTTTGAAAAAAATTACTGAAAATTAAAATGGAGTGGCGAACTCTGAATTTTGCCTTGGACTACTTGGCCTCAACAGGGACTTGTTTTTCTGTCGAGAATCGACTGGCCATTCAAGCCTCTTTGTTGACCCTACAAAATGACAATCATTTCAACAATGTTTATTTTTGGGGCAAGATTCATGGAGTGGACAATGACTATTTAATTGTTTGTGGCATTGGGAAGGATATTCTCCGTGACAGAATCTACTTTTACAGGTATCAAGCTTGTCCGTTTAAATATTAATTAGCAATTTAGTAATGATTAAATTTGTAGCATTGACAATGGTCAAGTTTGGATCCTCCTACCCCCACCCTCTCAACGTGTCCTGGAACTCGGACTGGCCTGTAAGGGACGTTTTATTGGTGACCCATCCCTCGACTCTGAAACTGAAATTGCTCCCAATGATCAAGACACGATTGAGGAGGGAGAGCAATGGGTTAAATTTAATTACAATTTTAAATTAAATTGAAATTAAACATTAAATTGTACATTAGGTGTACATCAAAGAGGAAGAACGCTTGTCCGCGACGGTGGCAGCCATCAACGCCGAGGCTGTGATTGTTCCTCGAGGTGCCCTTATCAAAAATCCAAATGGGCTTGTCTATGAAAATAAAACTTTTGAAGGTGCAATTAAAACGAAATCACTATTTTGACAATTAATTAATTTGTCTTTGAATATAATTGACTTTCTTTTAAATGTAGGACTGTCAAAAGAAGACGCTCTACAATTAATTTCATACTTTCATCTCCGTCGACCGGATAATCCATGGGACAAGAATATTGTTGGTGAGTTATTAAACTAAAAATTAAATATTATAATTAATGTTAATTGAATCATAATTATAATTAGGCCGACGGGACTACAATTTGACATTGGATTTTCTCGACTCAATCTCAAATGACCTTCCCATAGGATGCTGGACAATGACAATGGACAAATTTGAGTCCATGGTCACCATTCGATCTCTCTACTGGCCTGGAGCCTTTGGCTATCATTGTTTGAACACAAATCAATATGGATGGTTTTATTGTGGCACAGGTAAAAAAAATTGGGACGTCCCCTTCATGGTTTTACCAGCACCCCCAAAGGTCAAAGCCGCCATTGTCGAGTCAACTATGTTGGGACCGGAAGATGCAGAAGAGTATTATGATTATAATCGTGATTACGGAAATAATATTCTCAAAAATTTTCACCAAGAAACTTTTTAATCATTAATTAGTGAAATATTACTACTTAAATCTAATATTAATGATACTAAAATAAAACCCAAAGTGAATCATGTTGATGAATCTCAAAGTTATTAATTAAATTAAATTCCAAATTTAATGACAGAGTCAATATCATTTAAAGGTTAAAGGTGAGTCAACCATGAGGAATTCCTCTTTTGTGAGTCTTGGCACTAAAATCCCCGTCTCTCATTTGTCGTCACCCTGACTGACTCCCCAAGTTTGTGATGAGTCAATTTTCTTGTATTTTTCAAAAAAAAATGAAATTATCGACATCCTACACTAAACAGAGTTTATTGCCATTTATTTACTACTGTCTGCCAATAAGTAACTTTGAACTTTTTAAAAAAATGTCTACAATTCATCAAAGCCTTTGAAAAAAATGATAAATGATTCTGGATTTTCAACAAAAAAAAAAGAAATTCAATTTTTATAAATAAAAAGAATTTCTAAAATTGCATTTAGAACTTCTGACTTATCTTACACAAAACAAATGATAATGAACATCTTTTGAATAAAAAAAGAAAGTTTAAAAGAAGAAGATAAAGATGAGGATCATGTTTTTTGAGACTTTGTGGGAGGTTAAAAGAGTATGTTGGCTTTTTTTCATTTTTTGGAATCTGGGGATCCGTGCCAGATCTATTAATAGCCCCCCAAAAAAGATATGAGTCAAGGTGATAAGGCCCATCGTCTTTCTTTGCATCATCAAAATGAAAAAAAGAAGAGAGGATTCAACATTTTGATGAAGATGAAACAACTATTTAAAAACATTTGTTTATTCTTCTTAAACTATCCCGTCCTAGTTTTAAACTTGTAAAAAAAAGAGTTACCCCAAAAAAGATTCGCTTTTTTTTATTTCAACTCCAAGGAGAAAAATCTTGTCACAAACAAGAAACCTCAAGGACCTCAAAAAAAATACATAAAAAACAACCTCACACAATAGAAACATGAAAAGAATTCAAATTTTGACCTCTTGGGCATGTTCAACATTTAAGAAAAACAAATGAAAGAGAATTTTTAAAATAGAAAGTACATTTTTTCTTATTAAAAAAGAGCAACCTCAATTAAGACAGAGAGAGTGTGTGAGAAGAAGGTGAATGATTTAAAAAAATATTTTCAAGAATTTCGAACAAGTGGATTGGGATTTTGCTCGGACATATTTAAAAGAAGATGCAGAGAGAGAGAGAGATGGGGATAATATAAGAGATATAAAAAATGTAAAATCTAAATATACCTGATAAAAAACCATCAGAGATTTTAACTTTCCTCCTCTTTCTCGCCCACTCAAGAGGACAAGGGAAGAAGAAGAAGAGGTAGAGATCCTCTTTGAGTTGGATAATTCCAAGTAGGAGGCAAAAGTAGGGTTAGAACACATGGAGGAAAAAAAGTTTAGGGAAAAAATTCCTCGGATCTCACATGAAATACATGAAATGTATGTTGGGGTTGCCAAGCAGGAGTCATCAACTATGAGACACACACAAAAATTTTAAATGGATATAAGTAGTATCTGTATCTCTGTAGGTTTGCATCGTATTGGCCAAACAGTTAGTTATGTACATTCTCCTTCGTCATTATCTCCCTAATCTTCACAACATCAAAATCTTTTCAGTCTCCTTCCAAACACTCTCATTGCATATTCCATCGTCCAAGCCAGTTGCAAAAAGTTTTTTTTTTGCACAACTAATTATTTATTAGTGATATTTTTTTGTGCTTAACTTTTACATTGTGACTCTCCCTGTTCCTCTGTTGGATTATCTTTTCTAGATAAAAAAATAAATTGTGAGTTTATTATTTTAAACGTGTCAAGCAAATATTTTAGAAATTTTGTTAAAGTTTTTGTTACAAATATAAATTATTTTATTGTGTTGTTGTTATTGTTGTGATAAAGTAGGAATGGTGGATACAAAAATGGCTGATAATGGAGACGCCACAAAAACTTTGGGACCCCCAAAACCACCCAAAGCCTTCCAAAAACCATTAAATGATGTCTTTAGTCGATGTGCAAAAAGTAAGACGAGAAATATTAAAAAAATCAATTTTTTAAAATTATTTTTGACCAACAATTGACTTCATATAAGGCAAAAAAACCTTGGCTAATGTGCGAAAATGTAGGAAGGTCAATATCTGTTTTGGTCTCAAAGCACCCACTTTCACTCCATATAAAGAAACTTGTACAGAAAGGAACAAGTGCAAGGACAGAAGCTTCAAATGGACAATATGAAACTGCATTATGTCTTTTATAAATATAATTAAAGGAGAATTTTCATACCTTTAATAATAAAGGACAAAAAAATTAGGGAATCTGACAATGTAGTGCATACTTGCAATATTAAATTAATGAATTTAATTTTAACCCCTTTTAGATTTCAAGAAAGTGACTTGGCCTCCTACTCCAGAACCACCCCCAAAGGTAATAAAATTAAAATTGTCATAATTAGCAAATTAAATTAATATCCTCTTTTTTCTCATATAGGAAGTTAGTCCTCCACCAGAGTTGGTTTTGCTAGAGGATGCGCCCTTGAATGAAGTAAAATAAATTAAAATTCTTAATTAACATAAATATATACTCTAATTAATTCACCATGTTCTAATCCGAATTAATTGGATAATTCTTTTTTATTAATAAAAAAGGACGCACTGTTCCAAAGAAATTCAGCATACCATCTCGTGCCGACTGTCTACGCAGAAGACCCTGACAATTTTGGTAACTAGATTTTTAAAAAAATTGCATGAAATTTTACATTAGTATTACTACTTGAGAGTTCAGAGTAATAATTTAAAATTATTCTACACAATTTTTTAGGTGGAGACGTATGGCCTCCGCCAGCCCCACCAAGTGAGTCCGAATTTATTTTTTAACTTTTGGCCCAATACCCGGGAAGCAGGGGGGCATCAGCTGCACAACAATAATAATGATTGAAAATGCTGGCTGCAGTTCCTGGCTCCCCTTGCCAAAATATTTTTCCATTTTGTATTTTTCCCCAACCTTTCCTAGTTATAACCTATCTCTTATTTAAGTGGCTTCGTAAAAATTGTGGATGCCAAAAAAATTGTTAATGCATTGTGACAAGTGATTCTTCATGGAATGTCATTTTGTTTTTCTTTTGTCGAGTGTAGATTTGGACGAGAGAGTAATTTACGATGCAGCACGACCACAAAAAGTGATTCGTGATTATGAAGTCGTCGTACCTGTCAATGAGGCACATCCAGTACATAAATCCTACAAAGTTGCCCCTGGAACCCTTCATGTCTTCTCTCCAATGAGTGGACACTTAGCCTACAACACACCGGACATAGGAGGTGCCAAATATGCCCCACCAAAAAATTAAGTCTAACAATTATTTCTATGAGAGATTCTCCCCTTGCAAAAAAATATCTGCAAACTTATAAAACCCCATTATTACTATTTCAATTTCCTAAGACTAAGAGTCTTAAGAGCTTTGTAATTCTACATTAATTAATTGTATTGTAGCTTATACATTTAAATTGTATTATTTTAAAGCAGTTTTCGCCAAAAGAAAACTTTGTTAGGCTTAAAATTTCGCGAGTTATCATCATCATCTCTAAATAGCTTTTCAACTGAAAATAATAATACTCAATTAATTATCATAATGGTAATTCTGTCACAACTATGACTATGATACAATGTACTTATGAAATGAATAAATTCAAATATTTTTTTTTGACAATCTTGTCTTGTTCTGTCCATCATTTTTCTTTTGTATTAACTAAAACTCTTTTAACTAAAGTACTTTATTAAATTATTTTCCCTTTACAATATTGTTCTCCGTCTGATTCCGACCATGGAATTTTGACATTTTTTCCAACAAATTCTAAACTCTTGTATATAAAAAAACACTTTTGGTTTGGATTTCTAGTGTGTAGTAATGCAGACACGTACATGTCATAGCCGATGTCAGAAACTTTAAGTAAAGTATAAACTAAAGATTAGGAAACAACTAGAAATGTAAATATTTTAAATATTCAAGTTGTATATTGTATTCAACAATTAGTTTTACAGTTAAATGAAGATGACATACCAGACCCAAGGATATAACAAAATTGTATTTAGCTTACTACGTACTTTCAGAATTAAATTGTATAATAGATTTATTTTATCCTCCTCGACTAGATTCCATTTTTAAACGGTTGGCGTAGGCTTTGGAAACCACGTTCCAGGCATCTATATAACGATCTTGACACATGGCTACACATTTCTGTTCTCCAGAGTCCAAACTATAAACAGAAAATCAACAATATAATTATCTCAATCAAATGATACATGTAGGTACATGTATACTTTCAAACTGAATACAATTTCATCTTCGCAAGCATTCGAGTTCACAAGCAGACGTAATTTGATAATAAATGACGATACAGACAAAAGTAATAATCAACATTCAAATATTTATAGACTTTTACCTTGTTCCAGGTTTTACAACACATTTCTTGAAACATTTTTCTGCCATTTTCTGTAACATATCAGTGTCAAATGACAATATTAGATACACGATTACAAAACATTAAAGTTCAATTTATTTAAGTACTTTTAAAACAAAATCGAATGTAAAATTAAATATCTTACCGTGAGTAATTCTTGGGCATTAACAACAGCAATTTGCTGTTTAACCTGATTCATTATATCCATGTTTGGAAATTTTATATGGAAGATTGTATTGCAGTAACGAATAGACTGAACTATACAGCTAAAAAATAATACACTTTTAACAATTTTAATCACAAATTAAAATTAAAATTTTATTCCGGCACACACTTTTTTTCGAGTTGAATTTTCCTGCCTTGTTTTTCAGTCGTCCTTGCTGGTAAAGAGGCAGATTTTGCTGTTCAAAAAATAATTTTTCTTCAAATTCTTCTTTTCTATTTATTTAATCGCATTTAAAAGATGAATAACTACTAAGAAAGGGTTGTTCAGGAAGCCCATATATTTGTGTAATACGCATCCATAGTCATGCGGTCCATTTTAAGCAGATATATAGTTAATTTAGCCAAATATAATAATCCCAGGCGAACGATATGCACGGGACGAGTAAATTATTCGGCTCATTTTTCCTATGTTCCAGACACAGTTCCTTCCTCAGAGGTATTGCATTTTAATAATCATTTTCTTATTTAAGTGATTAATGACACCATCGATATGTAATGTACAACTTTTTATTTACTTCTGTAGGGAGAAACTGTTCGTATGAACTTATTTCAAGCTGTCAATAATGCCATGGACATTGCTTTAGGCTCGGATCCAACTGCGAGTGAGTTCCATCCCTGTCACATTATATTTGTTAAAGTCCCAAATATTTGGGAAAACATTTGCAAATGTTTATTTTAATGTGTTGTTTGTTATTCTAGTTATTTTTGGAGAGGATGTCGCATTTGGTGGTGTATTTCGTTGTACTGTGGGACTTCAAGATAAATATGGCAAAGATAGAGTTTTTAACACTCCACTTTGTGAACAGGTTCGTCTATCCAACTAAATTATAAATGCTTTTGCCTTTATGTAAGATAACAAGAATTTATTCAGGTAGTTGATTTGGACATGGGCCCTTACAACCCTTTTTGTTTACAGAGTGTATTACATGAAAATCGCTTTTGCCTTTATATAATAATTTTTGTTTTATTTTGGATGACACAGGGTATCGCTGGACTTGGTATTGGTGTGGCTGTTGCAGGTGCCACAGCCATAGCTGAAATGCAATTTGCAGACTATATCTACCCAGCTTTTGATCAATTAGTCAATGAGGTTTGATCTTTTTTAAAACTACTTAATTTGATTTTAAAATTATTTTAGACTAAATTATTATTTGTTTTGTTCATTTAATAGGCAGCAAAATTTCGATATCGATGTGGAAATGAGTTCGATTGTGGATCATTAACAGTAAGAGCCCCTTGTGGAGCAGTGGGTCATGGTGCTTTATATCATTCACAATCTCCGGAAGCTTATTTTGCTCATACACCAGGACTAAAGGTCGTCATCCCAAGAGGAGCCATGAAAGCAAAGGGTCTCCTTCTATCCTGTATCCGGTCAAAGGATCCCTGTATATTTTTTGAACCCAAAATCTTGTATCGGTCTGCTGTTGAACAGGTTCCGGTTAAAGACTATGAACTTCCACTGGGTAAAGCTGATATTCTCCTCGAAGGTTGGTGTAATCATTTTAATTCATTATTTTAAACACAACAATATATGAGGAATGTGAAAACATGTCATTAATCTTTCAGGAGAAAATGTAACTTTGGTTGGATGGGGTACACAGGTAAAATTATTCAAAAAAAGATATTTAATATTGTTCTATGTATTTTAAAATTATGTGTATATTCCTTATTCCAGGTTCACGTATTAATGGAAGTGGCACAATTAGCGCAAGATCGCCTCAATGTGACATGTGAAGTTATTGACCTTGTGACAATACAACCATGGGATGAGGAGACAATTTATAATGTACTTAGAATTTATATTTACTTTCACAATAAAATAATAATCATGAGGCCTAATATCGTTTCTATTCAACTTCCAGTCTGTAAAGAAAACAGGACGGCTCATTGTGAGTCATGAAGCTCCTCTAACTTCCGGTTTTGGCGCTGAAATTGCAGCGTCCGTACAAAATAATTGTTTCTTGCATTTGGAAGCTCCGGTGCAGAGAGTAACGGGTTATGACACTCCATTCCCCCATATTTTTGAGCCGTTTTACATGCCCGATAAATGGCGAGTCCTTGAAGCAATTAAAAAAGTCATTTCATTTTAGTCATGGAGTTTTAACTTGACCACCATCAATCAGCTCACAACTTGTACAAGTTTTAAGATGAGAAATTATAAATGTCTCTTAAACGTATGTTGCTATCAAATTTCTAAGATTATAATTTAAATTATAAGTTACAAAAATAATGTTATCAAAGTCGCAATAACGAGGGATTATTTTATTCGAATTATGATACATTTTCGTTTTTATTTTTCAAAAAATGTAATGTCAATAGGCTCTTCTACCATCCTCTTTTTAATTTACAAGAGTTACAAACAATCAAGAGATGTAAAGTATAAGCTGCTCTACTAGCTTTAGTCGATACTTGTCTAATCATGAAATTTGAGGGTGCTACTTTTATGAGGTCATTTAAATTGTGTGAGCCGAGTTTATTTAGTTTTATGTTAAAGCTAAAATTCCATTCTAATTTTTAATGTATAGTTGTAAATGTTAAAGGAGTGCAATTTCTACATGGTTGGAATTAAAACAATCTACACTGTGATGTCACATTCTTGAAATAACTGTCCTCCTTTATAAATTGCGACTCACTTAAAAGCTTCAGTTTCTTGTCCTATTAGCGCAGCATTTGACTTAATTACATAATATTTTATTTTGTTGTAATATAATATTTAAATTAACTAACATGTTATGTAGTTACATTGTCCAATCTACAATTACGTAAATATCGTTGATCGGCAAAAAAAAGAGATCCATTATTGTTCAACTTTTTGGGTAAAAAGTAGGTACATGACAATTTCTATGACGTACTTTACAGTGATATAAAATTAATGCAAGTTTAGTAATTATAAACGTCGAATCTCGTACAATAACAATATTATATATAAATTATATATCATAATATATAACAACGAGAGACAATTTTTTTTAGACAGAAAACAATAAATTAATCAAAAAATGAGAATAAAATGTTTTTGGGGTTTGAATAAAAGTCAGTTCAATTCACTCCCAAAACTTGCCAAAAAACACGCAAATTGTTACTTAATGATGATTATTTTTTGTGCATTATTTTTAAAGGTACAAAAAACTAGAATATGTAGACAATTTTCATGCTCTTCTTTGAGACTACGTTTATTCTTTATTGTCTACAGACACAAACTGACTGCAATGGCATTAACTGCATAATCTGATTTGTTTGATTAATTAAATTGGACTCAAGCCAATGAGAAATGTGAATCACATTTAACTTGGAAATGTTTACATGGATTTTGTGAGACAGAAGTATGGCAGTCTTTTGGATTTTTATCATTTTACAATTTAATTTAATTTTACAGAATGTGAACTCACAAATGATTTTTGGAGGGTAAGATAAATATTCTTTAATTTTCTTGTATTTTTGTGAACAAATTTTAAAAGGTTTAACTTGATTTTTATTTTGATTGTAGACCCTGTCCTGAAAAATCAATCAATCAAACCATTAGATTGAGACGAGTAAGACAGTTTTTTTTAATATTTAAAATTTCTGGGTCATTAATTAAATTTTTTTGCAGGTGTCTGGAGCGTGGTATGAAATTGAGAGGTCATCAGTTTTGAAAATGTTTCCCTTGAAATGTGTCACTCTACAAATTCAACAGTTTTTTAATGGCGAAGCTGAAGCTAAAATGACATCCATCAATGCATTGTACTTTGTACTAATTAATTATTTATTAATAATACGTTTAATTTTAAATACGACTTACTTGTAATCCTTAGCACTAACAAGAAACAAGAGGACAGAAGTAAGGTCAAAGTTTTACCGAATGTAAGACAAAATGGACAGTTTTCTGGGCTCATTCCCGGAATTCCTCCTGACCTCAAAGTTCAAATTTTGGCTACAGATTTTGACAAGTATGCTCTCCTCTGGGCTTGTTCCACTAATGGCCATACAATTTCGCATTCAGGTAAGAAATATTTAAATGCAAACTAAAATTGTAGTAAAAGTCATCATAAAATGTGAAGACTCGAGAGGAAATATATAAAAATTATTTTAATTAATTTATAGAGAGTCTTTGGGTTTTTGGACGACATCGAAAGTTCAGAAGGAGTGAAATAGAAAGGATTGTCTCAGAACACATCAAACATTTTGGACTAACAAATCTTAAATTACAACCAACATCTCATCTGGGTTGTCAAGTATAAGGGAAGTGTAACATAATTAAATATAATTACAATATAGCAATTAATAATATTAATTGCAATTCTGTTTCGTTCCTTTGTACTTGTTCGATAATAAAACTAAAATTCCAAAAAATATATTCAGTGG
>JAQIVZ010003735.1:0-12669 GCA_034700945.1 Arrhopalites spinosus
CTACCCGCCAGAGCCTAGGCCAGTAAAGGACCAGCCCCGCTCTGGACCAGCCCCACTCTGGGCTACGACATATATAAATTCAACTGATGTTGCAAGTTTTTTTAAGGATATTTTTTTCCTCTCTCTCTCTCTCTACTCATGTGCATGTTCTATGTATACAGCATTTTGTCTGGATGAAGGATACGGACATTAGGCCTTGGTTTTTTCTCTCTCTCTTTTTGGGAATCCTACAAGGCTTTACTTTTTTTAACCGGTTGGTGTTATAGAGTTGTAACTATAATAAAATTGGGGGCACGAGCAATCATAGAATACAAGAGAGAGAGAATATGGCGTAGTACGTAAATTGTAGATTGTAAGTATGTACTACTCACTACTACTACTCTTATAGACAATTTGGGCGTACTCAAATCCTTGAGAGGGCCCCCTTCTCTCTTTTTTTAGTGCAGAAATTGGATGAACATTAAGAAAACTGTGGGGAAATTTTTTCCAACTCGAATTTTAACTCTGGGAGAGATTCATGACCATCGCCCAGCCAAAGGATCATGATGAGACTCTGAGGAATTGTTGGAGAGGATCCATGTGAAATTGGGGAAAAGTTAAAGATTATACTCGTGTAATATCTGTATTATCATACAATTTTTTTTTCTTCTTTTCGTCTCTTCTATAAAATTCACATTCACTTGCATCATCATCTACAGATATTTTCACAGTGTAGCTTTGTCTTTAAATAGGGCCTCCGCTGACATAAGGGAAAAAATTGAGAGCACATTTTTACTGTAGTAAGGGCAAATGTATTAAATCATGATCTGAAAAAGTTCTTGATCTCATATAGATGGATATATAATATTAAATGCAATATTTTATTGATTCTTTTTTTTCAGAAAAAAATTTTTTCTTGTTTTATTTTTATACTTAAATAATATCATCTTACACATAATATGTGTAAGATGAAGTATACAGAAAATATTTGTATAGTTTGACCCTTTTTTTAAAAAAATAGATATATAATCTTTTCTTTTGAAAAAAATAAACTTTTATTTTTCCTGTCACTGTAATATATCAAGTATATTTTGTGTTTTATTTATTTTTTGGAAAAAAATAAACTTGAAATATTTAACATTGTATAGTTATACGATCCTTCCATAAAAATAAGATGAAGAAGAAAAAATTTTTTTTTCATGGAATGAAAATGAAAAGAGATCGGATGACGATGAAACATGGTTTGTATGTGTAATGGCAATAGCAATGTGGTTATTTTTATTTCAAAAAAAGCTTATTTGACATATACACAAGTTATAAAAGGAAGAAGAAAAAATTCTCTTGTTGTGACTATGTCTCTCTGTATATTGTTACAATTTCGATTGTGACGCAACCATCTTTTTACTTTTTCCCTATTTCCTCTCTCTCTCTCTCTCTCTCTCTTGAAGTTTTTGTGGAGAAATGAGAAAAAGAGTACAACAAGTCTAGAGGAGAACAAGTCAAAAAAAAGAATGTTTTGTCATGTGACAAATACAAATGGCTATTAGCTCTTAGGAGTATAGTTTATAATCCTTGTCGTCTCTTTAGCTCAACCTTGGCTCTACACAAGTCACTTGACATAGGAGTAACTCTGGGAGAGTACTTGAAATTCTTAACATGAAAAATGTTTGCCAACTCCTATGCATTCACGATTTACCACACTCTCTATTTTTATGTATGAATTTTACAACTATAGCCATCCCCAAAAACCTTGGGTCCTCACTCTAGTTTTTTTTGTAGATATGTAGGTCTCCAAAACAGAGTACTAAATCTAAGATATTGGACACTGTGAACATAGAAAGTTGTCATGTTTCTTTTTACTATTTCTCTCTTTCTCTCTCTCTCAAGTATATCGAGTGACAGTCCTTAAGAGCTGGTTAGCTTAATTAAATAAATATTGTTGTCACTTGATGTAAAAATGTGTGGTTAATTTTACCAACATAAATAAAACTTTGAACATGTCATCAACATAATTTTACAAAATAAACCTATATTTTTTTGTAAATTTTGAATACAATTTTAATCACGAATTGGGATTGCAGAAAAATAAGTCCATTGGATTGGGAAAGACAGGAGGAATATATTATGCTAATACATGCGTGGTAATAATGTATACATAAATGGAAAATTCTATTTTTTTCTCTATGTAGAACAAGGATATATGATACGTGTCACTATCCATATAATTTAACATGACACAAAGACAAAATCCTGTCCATTAATAGTACGAGTGGATAATATACACTCGTACCTACAGAATTTAAATGATAAAGTTAGAAAAAAAGAATAAAGATTCAAAGAAGAATAAAAGATTTAAAAATTATGACAAAAAGACTCTCAACTCATGCCACTCATAGACACCCGTAAAAAAATTGGTAAAGGTTTAAACTACAAAAGTTGAAAAAAAGGGAACCGAGACAATCAATTTCTAAAAGTGAGGAAAAGAAGTACAAGATTGAGAAATAGGAGTTGAAGCATCAAATTTAAAAGAAAAAGAGAAAGTCTAAAGCGAGGATGGAGAATTGTAATTCGCTCGAGTTTTCTCGTCTATCGTTTCTCTTTAACTCTTGTCGTCTGCCTTGGTTGCTGGGTATGTATGAAAGGACAGGAAATGAAACAAAAGGTCGAGGGACACATATATCAATGAATTTTCTACTGTTTTCTGCTCTTGAAGTGAAGGGTCATACATACAAAATTTCCTTTTCCTATTATTCTATCATATAGATTATTCTCCATATGTACAGCATCAGCAGACTTACTACATATTACCATTACATAGGTATATAGTAAGTTGAGCCCTACATTTTGTACTTTTTTTTGGATATTGAATCTGTGTACTAGTACCAGTTCCAGTTTTTTTTCTCTTGTGTGTGTCAGCCCTCCGTTTCATTTTTCATTTTCTTGTTCTTTGTGTATATGCCAATGCACAAGCTTTCTTTTCCTTTTATTTCTATGGCTGTCTCAACTGTCTCAATTTTTTTCTTCTTCTTCTCTTATCTAACTACGACATTTTAGCCCTTTTCTTTTCCTCAACATTGTTTTCCTTTTCTGTATTTAGTAACTTATCCAAGTATAATTTATATTAGACTTATTCTTATATAAAGAAAGTTTAACTTGAATTTGTAAACTGCACTGTAGACAGAAAAGAATTCTAGAGGATAGTTTTCTATTTGGTATTTTCTACTTTCACTTTTTGGCTTGGGCTTCTCTTTGTGAAATTTCTTTATGAGAATGTGGGGCTCTGGTGCGTAGATGGAAAGTGGGGAATGATAATGAGCCTCAAAGTTTTTCCAAAGTTATTCCTGCATTGTCCCAAATTCCTTGAAATTGAAACTTTATGAATTGGACTTGTAACCACGCACACACTGTCGATTCCTGTTAATAGATGTGTTAAATATTACATTATATAAATATACTTTTGTGTTATATATTTGAAAAATGGAGGACAGAGAGACAAGTTTATTGATATATTACATCAAAAATATTTCAGTACAGTATTTTTGATATACAATAACAGATTGAGACTACCCCTTTCTCTCTCTCTCTCTCTCTCTCTCTCTCTGTATGTGTGGTGCTTCCCAATGTTACAATATTTGGTTCCAGTTTTCATTTAGTCCTTATCAGTTCTTTCCAAACCAGTCACTTTCATGCTCGTCATCATCATGGAAAGAGGGGATGAGATGGCTCTTGTGAAACTTATTTTGAGCATCTCTACAATTCTAATATACTACACAAGTTTATGCCCCATCATGACGTTGATTTGATGACTTCTTCCTATTCCCCCTGTCTTCCTCCCCTCCTTCTCTCTCCCTCTCTAAAAAGTATCTGGAGAGAGAGAGAGAAAGGACATGAAATTTTGACAAAGTTGGAACTATATTTTTGTATAATGATCTATAAAATGGGTTGTATAAGATATAAATAGAATACAAAATTACCATATAAAATGAACATAATCATTACAACCCATCCCACGCTCTCGTCGATAGTTCTAATAGGAGCATTTAGGTTGTAACAGTACAATTACGATAACTATTACTTTTTCTATATCTTGGACTTTCACTTGAGATGAGGGTTTTCTTCTTTAGTCTTGAACCATTTCCAGTTTTTTCTCTTCTCCTTGAGTGTATAATATCAAGTATCCTTCCTTTAGTATCTTCAAGTTGAAAGCTGTGGTTCTTTGTACCCAAAAAAAAGTCTTGGGGTTTCCTTCCTTCCTCGTCTTCTATTCTGAGAATCTAATAGAAGAATGCTTTCAAGTTTTTTTTTTACTTTTTTTTAGCTTGACACAAATATCCCAGAGATAACTTGCTGGAAAATGGAACATTCCAAAAAAGGGGGCCAGGATCTGTATTACAAATAGTTTACAGATATATATAGTTTTTTTTGTTCCTCAACATGACCATCATGACTATATCTATTTGTGTGTATTGCAAAGATATGAAAGTAGGTAATCAAGATTATTTCAGTTGGAAAAGAGAGAGAGAGAGAGAGAGAGAGAGAGAGAGGGGAATAGTTTTGTGAGGGCTGATGAGACGTAGTATATTATAATATTGAATGTAGAATGGTTCTAAACTTGTATTTCAAACCCACATTCTGTCTCTCTCTCTCTCTCTCTCTCTCGCCTTTAATTTCCGATCGGGTTATCATACATCGTTTCATCTGAACGTCTACCTCTAATAATAAAATAGCCAGCATCCATACAAGTTCAAAAATGGGAAGAATGGAATAAAAATCATGAGGGTTCTCTCTATTTGCTTGCCATTGTCCATACAGATATCTCTCCACAAGCTTTATTTTATTTGGTTCATTTTTTTGTACCCATGATGTCATCTGTATCTGATATTACTTGATTGTCATACACTGGAAAAAATTTTCATCATTTTTGTACTTGTCAAATCTCTCTTTGGCTATGGTGAAGACTGTAAAGAAAATTAAATATCTTTTTGATTGAGTTTTTCATTTATTTGAAATTGATTCACCAAAATATTTCCAAGTGAAAGCATTTGACAAGATTAAGTCGAAGCATTAGAGTGTAAAGGACTGTTCATGGCCTGATAAGAGAAAGTAAGACTTTCTCCTTCTTCTTCTTCCTATCTTGGGTCTTTACAGACACAATTGAAAAAAAGTTGTATAAAAGTAACACATATATATATATAGAGAAAGAGACTGACATGATAATGATGAAAATTTGGTCATAATATATTATTTTTTGTGACAATGACCTCATATTCCTTCATAAAGTGAGAGTTTGAAAAGACGAGTGAGAGTGTGGTCTCACTTTCACAAAATTAAATTTTGTGA
This sequence comes from Arrhopalites spinosus, assembly GCA_034700945.1. Taxonomy (NCBI): domain Eukaryota; kingdom Metazoa; phylum Arthropoda; class Collembola; order Symphypleona; family Arrhopalitidae; genus Arrhopalites; species Arrhopalites spinosus. Next base: position 5,320 of record JAQIVZ010003735.1, read on the forward strand.
GAAAAAAAAAAAAAGAAACACGTTATTAAATTACAAGGTCCTTGTTATGTATTCCCATGTATTTTTCCCTTCAAGAATATTATAATGACGACATAATCAACTTAATCTTCACGTGATCTATACACTGACTCCCAAAAAAATGTCAAGAAAGGGGGAGGCCTAGAGTGAAAGTTTGAGGGTAAATGATGATATATTCAAAAATTTATACTAGGAATTCATATTAACAATGTTACATATAGTGAATACTCATATATGTACATACAGTAAAGACAAAAACTAAACAACAAACTTTCTTTTTTCTCCATCTTCTCCATGTTTCAACATTTACAAAAAAAAACTTTTATTTCAAGAGAGAACAGAGGGACAACAGCCAGAGCGGCATAAGGGGACACAAGCAACAGCTGCTGCCTGTGCTTGTGTACAGTGCCAGGAAGGAAGAGAAAAAAGGGGAAAAAGTTTATTTATTTATTTACTATCTTGGGATATTTTTGGGGAAAGTTGAAAACTTTCCCTCTTTCTTATGTAAAGCTACCCTTTGAGAATATGTTGACAAGATAATATAGACATACTCCTTCTCTCTCTCTCTCTCTTTGACTTTGAATTTTACTCTATTCTAAACACGTCCCCCCCTCACAGACAGAGAGAGAGAGACACCAATACACATGAGGACACGAGAAAAAAGAAGTGTGCTTTCTCTGGTTGCTTTCTCCAAGAAAAAATCACAAGTGGCAAAACTGGGGCGGGAGATGTGTGACGTGGGCATAATCATGACAAGAACAAGACGTGTGTGGTGTTGATGTTGATATCGAAAATGATGGGTTCTATGATATTACATGACATGAAATGAAAGGAGTTGACATTTTTTTTGATACAAATATTATATTTTGAAAATTATGTCTTTCTTTCTAGTGACTCTCCAAACCTCTTGGGCTTGGCACCATCCCACGTCTGACTTTTATCCAAATTCTCGACGACTCTACTATAAAAATCCTCGTAATGCTGGTAATGACTACTAATAAATTATTTTTAATTAAGTATAAAATGACTCTTAATTATTTTAATTGAGTATTTAATATATTTTTTTGTCTCATTTTTTCTTTTTCAGTCTCAGACTTTTGCCCAAGGGATGAAACCCAGGTTTGTAAATAAAATAAAATAAAAAATCTGTAATTTATTATGATATTAGTTAATTTGGTTTTTTTGTTATTTTATTTGCAGGCTCAGCTACAGGGACGAACTTGTCTCCGAAAGTGTACATCAGACGAGGATTGTAAAAGTAAAAAAAAGAAATGTCTTTGTGACGGAGCCTGTGGTCTAAGTTGTATCAAACCAGGTAAAAAAATATTTTTTATGCTACTCATACATAGATTATAGATTACATAATGTAGTTTACCTCTTTTTGTTTTCCCAATTTTGGAAAAAAACAACTTGACAAAAAAATACTGGATGGAGGGAGGATATCAAAATAATGGCAATTGTATAAATATCCCCAATTTACTTTTATCTTGACATAATAGAAGAAACAACATTTCTTTATTTTTCTTTCCTCTCTCAGACTTCATTCTACTGACATAGAAGTATGTACGTATTCTTGATAGGGTTGAAACTAAATTACAAGGTAGATTTTTTTGTGGGGGTTATACTGAGCACATTTATTTATCTACAGTCTGTATTCCCCGTATAGAAATAACATTTGGGGGTTGAGTTTATAAAAAAACGGCGTCTTTCTCCTCTCTTTTTGCTTATTCAACTCATTCCCCATCTCTGTTTACTCTTTCTCCATGGTCTTCTTCACATGAGCGATGAACTATGAACATTAGAAATATAGCTCAAGCCCCAAGTAAGTTTACTTTCCCTTTTTTTGCCTTCTGTACTTTTGGCTTATCTCCGATTTGAGGAATGCAACAACTTTCTCCTCTCCTTCAATTTACATATTATTACATACTCCTCCCCCTCCCCTCAAATATACAGCTGGGCTTCATTCCCTGAGCTTGTACATTGTACATTGTGTTTTGAAGGCAGAGGCAGACACAAAAGAGGAGCATTTAAGAGTGGGGGTTTTGAGAGTAAATGTGTAAATTAAACGTAGTTTTTTTACGTGGTGTCTATCTGATACCACAAAAAAATGGGGCAACTTTTTGAATGCAAGGCCACACTCAACTTTATATTTTGTATAGAGATAGACAGGGAGAAAAGGTGTAAAGACGTGCTTTCATTTCCAAATGTATACAATTTACTCGATTCAATACAGAGAGAGAGAGAGAACAGCTTGAAGGCTTCAAGCAGAATGAAATGAGATTGATCACATCATATCCTTTTCTCATTCGACGCAAATGAAATAAAACTTTAAGTGCTCACACAGAAGAAGAGGGAGGGATGAGGGGAGTATAAGTTGAGGAGAGGTGGATAAATGTCTCTTCAATTTTCCTTCCTTTCTCCTTCACCTCCACATACATACACACACACAATCAAGTTATAACATGTGGCTTTTATCCATGTATATTATTGTACATGTATAAAACTTGTTCTTTTCCCACTTTTTCATGACTTTAGTTTAATCTCCTTTCTCTCATTAGATAATCCCTCCAAATTCACTTGCTCCGCTTTCTCTCTCTCTCAAGTGAACTCAAGTGAAAGCTGAAAGCTAAAGTAGGGTACTTTTTATGTATTGATGCTGCTGCAGCAAAAAAAAAGATTTTCATTCTTACACTTGCCATCTCTCTCTCTCTCTCTCTCTCTCTCTAAGATTCAAAGTGACTTTATTTCTGTCTCCCTTTTATATTTAGTATAAATTAAAACATAACCAAAGAAAAAGAGAGGGGGGACACTATGGAAAATTTACAAGTTTCATTCCCTAGGGAAAAACAATCAAAGAGACTCTCTCTCTCTTTCTCTTGAGTGTACACTACACTATCGTCGTACACCGTCCATGGTTTAAAGGGAGGAATATACATACTGAAAATTTTATGTGGTTGTGGTCATAATATGCCTCCTCTTTAGAGAAAGCTTGTTACAAAAGGCCCTTATATGTTTTTCTAGTTTGGACCTACATCAATCCTCCTCTCTCTCTCTCTCGTGAAACAGTCAAGCAATGGTAATTTAGATAGAGGCTGCAACTGTCTATGGGTAGAGAGAGTCAGTTTGATATACGGTATAAAGAGTATGTAAAAGGATGTTGGATGTGTTCAGGTGCTGTGTCGAATATCAATAAACACACGTCCCATCTCCCTCTATCTCTCTCTCTTGCTTTCTCTCTTCAAAATGTAGACACCCATTCAATACACTACAATAGCCAAAACCATTCCCTTGAAAGGGAGGTAATCTAGCAATCATAAAAAATGCTGAAGCGTTCACAAAATTATTCTTTTTCTAGCCAAATTCTCACATCTTTCCTCTTCATTCAAAAAATCTCTCAAAAGAAACAAAAAACCCCCGTCCTTGTTAAGTCTATTGAAAAAAATATTGTCCAAAAAGTTGAATTCTTGCCGACAACCATAAAAACACATGGAGAGGAGGGATTTTAAGAAAAGTTGAATCGTAAAAAAGAAAGATTTATTATTAATGGGAATTAAACTATCGAATTCTGTTTTTTACATGTTTTTGACAATTTTATTTATTTTAAAAACAATTTTTTCCGTGTGTGTACAAAATACAGATATAGACAATAGTTTAAAAAAAAGTTGATTGAAAATATTTAATATTGTGAGAGTATCTGTACACACAAAAAAAAAGAATCTTGTCGTCGTAATGGATTTTTTTGGAAAGGAGGAAAGCATTGTGATGAGGGCCATCAGGTTTGGAATGTTTTTGGAGAAAGAAGAAAGAAAGAAGGGAACTCGATTTGGAGGCTGAGATTGTGTGGTGGAATGCGTGTTGAGAGAAGCTGAGAATGTTCACCTACTTGTTTCATGTGTGTGTCAGTTTAGAGGGGTGAGTGGTTGAGAAAAGGGTAACTATGTTAAAGCACGCGAGAAGCCGGGAAGAAACCGTTCAATCATGTTATGTAATATTCACCATTTTCTCTATCTTTTCCACATTCAACACCCAACTCCCTCAAATAACCCAGAGAGAGAGAGAGAGCGTTCAAAAAGGGGAAATTTTTTGCAATTTTTCAACTCTCTCTCGTCTCTTTTCACAATACTTTGTGGTACAAGGCCAGTAATGCCATTACCCATGTACAGGAGGGAGGCAAGTGATAGGATGAAGCATCTTCAATAAATTCTTTTTTATAGAGAGAAGAGAGAGAGACAGGATTGCAAGTTGGGTAAATCATAAACAATTTTGAAAAGTTAAACTGAAATGATGACAAGGACAAGAGCAGTAGGAGGGTGTGAATTATTCATGTTCACATTGAGAATTTTCACATTTCATAACAAAAAAAAATCAAACAGGGTTATATTTTTTATATTAGGGATTTTTGGTGAAAATATTTTATTTTTTTACAAAAAAAGAATTCATTTTGCTCATGTCATTCAAAAATCATTTTAAATTGAATTTAAATTTCTCACTTTTCCACTGTCTTCAAAAAATCTCATTCTTCTCTCGTACTGGAGATTTGAGGATGAAGAGTTTATGGAAATTAGTCAAAGATTGAAAAGTTTTTTGATATGAATGTGATAGGCTAGGAAGAACAATTCAAGGGATTGGAATTGGAGAAGAATTTTAATTAAAACGTCAATTTATTACGTCTATATACCACAGGTTTCATGGTCAACTAGTTTTTTTGTGGAAACTGAAAATCATGCGTGGAGATAAAATATTTTTGATTGATACGGCACTTTCAATGATCAATGACAAAAGATAAACATTCAAGTTTATTGACAATTTATCATTTTTTTACTTGACTGACTCTCCACCATAAAAATCATCATCATTTAGCACTTTAACCTTTAACTTGTCCCAACTCCATAAAACCTGCTCTTCTACTTAATACAGACACCGAATAAAATTAATGTTAATTTTTTAATTGCGAAAAAGTTCATTTAAAAAAACAAGAACTCTGAATAATATTATCATCATTAGAATTTTAACTGTAATTTCCCATAATAAATATAAACTATATTTAAAAATCACAGTCTAACAATTAAAAAAAATTCATAGTCAAATCCCTCCAGCTACAAAATCTTAGTTCCATCTGCGCTGTAAATGAATAAATGTGAATAATGTATAATAAACATATAAAAAAAAGAATTTCATGGAACAAAAGACGCTTATTTTTTTACTCTAATAATTTCATTCTCCTCCACTTTAGACTTAAGAAAATATGAAAATAGTTGAGAGAGAGAGACAATGAGAGAGTCAAAAGAGTCGTAAGGTTCTCGACATTGACATGATAATACATACACACACAGCAATTTCCATTGTCTTGTACAATACAACACACACACACACAGTCTACTTGTACACACACAAGACTCTCTCCACTTTCTCTCTCCTGATGAAGGGACAATGATTATGAAAATATGGATTATAGAATAGACTCCATAAAAGTGAAAGGACGGGAGTCGTGATCGTGAGCACACAGTTAAAATGAAGAGGAGGGAGATGAGGAGAGGAGGGGGAATGTGTCCTAAATTATTTCACTGTATGTAGACCTTAGGGAAAGAGCCAGGGAATTGTTACAGGAGAGCCAGAGTTTTCTATGAGAAGCTAAAGAGTTGCTCAGCCTAGAATTAATGAAGGTTATATCAATATCGCCAACCAAGAAAAGAGAGAGAGTCTACTGTTAGTAGGTACAGTATGGCTATTAATACACATGGTGAACAATTCAGGGACTTTGAATCCCCATCTCGACAATAGCAAAAGAGAAAAGAGAGTGAGCTCATTGCTCAGCTTCCAGCTTTTTGCTCTTTTGAGTTGTGTCTTATACATTTTGTACAGTTCTATATTTTCTCCCTTACATAACACAAGACATGAATACATAAGAGAGAGAGAGGGAGTTTGTGTTGTACAAGGAAAATCAAAAGGGAGACGATGAGTGGATGTGTTAGTTGGATATTCTATTGTAATGTCTGATCAGGAAGAATGAATAGGATTGGAATTCTTGAGAGGACTAAAGGCAAGGGAACAACAATAGAATCCTACCATTAGTTTACCATGGACTTATACACTAAAATGGAATCTACAGAGACTGGGGGGAATGTTACAGTCTGTAGAAAACTCCAATTGCCTTTTTTTTCAATCTCCAATCTCTACAGAGAGAGAGACCCTCAGAGTAACCCTGTCCAATGAAGACATTTATCTTGAGCCGACATTGAATATGAATGAACCAAGAGTCAAGCTTTATCATATCAATTTAACTATTTATGTACATGAAAAATGTATTCATATATTACAATCCATGCAAGGCAACGCACGTAGTCTTTATATTTAGTCAAATTATCATGTGTGTGAGTAGTACTCCCTCATGGAAGAGAAAAAGAGTGTCAAATTTCTGGATTTCACTCCCTTTTTTAATAGTTTAGAGATGAGAGAGAGAGAGAAAGTAGAACAAAATATTTCGTGCTCTTTTTGTACATTCTTTAATTTGTCCCGATTTTATCTTCTGTATATATATATCCACATGTACTTTCTCTCTCGCTTTTTCTCTCCATATTAAATATTTTAAGAGAGAAAGTGAGAGAAAACAAATTCAAACTTTTTAGCATGTACAAAAAGTCGATTAGAGGGAGAGAGAGAAATTTTGTTCTTACAATTAAACCGAATAAAACCACTCATTCTCATGGCCTTGATTTTCACTGTCCACAGAAGAGAGAGAGGGAGAGAATATTTTGTACAAGTTTTATAATATCCATGTTAATAATTATTCTACGAAGAGAGAGAGAGAGAGAGAGAGAGAATTTATGAGTATGAAACACGAAACATAAATTTCATAGGCACACATTATCCGCCATTCCAAGCAAGATATCCCCTGGATTTGGATTGACTTTTCAATCATTTTTTTTTTCATCTTTATTCCTATCTTCATACTACACACACAGACACAAGAGAAAGGATAAATAGAGAGGAGAGGGAGAGGTTAGGAGACGGATGATTCATTTGGTTCTCGAGTATAATGCAGGCAATTAGAAAAGACTTATAATGGGATAAGGAAACACTTTTGATAAATGAACTTGTTACTTTCTCCATCATCCTTCTAGTTCTATCCCCCACATTTTTTAATTGTCTTTTTTAAAAAAACTATACTAAAAATTCTAGAAATACATTTTTCCCTCCCCAAGTCAGATTCACTTTTTTCTCGATAGTTTTACCAACTTTTATATACATATACAGGGTGGCACAAAACCTTTTGCACCCCCCCCCCTACAGCCTAAACTACAGGCACTAGAAAAAATCCAAAAATACAGTTTT
>JAQIVZ010003736.1:0-12663 GCA_034700945.1 Arrhopalites spinosus
TTTGTACTATAAATTTAAGTATAGAAAGTTTCATGTTGAAAGTCCATATAAAATGGATAATGTACAGTTAGTACATAATTTATTCAGATTAGTAGTAATAAAGACAAGGTACTCATGTTTGGCTTGTAAAATTGGAGTTGAGGGAGGGGGAAAATCTGAAAAAAAAAATTATATACCAAAACACGAAAATTATTTTCATGCTATTTAACTTCTCTTTATGCCCATACATAAAAAAAAGTTTTCAAGGTTTCTATAGACAAAAACAGGATTTCTATAGAATAATCTCTCTCTCTCTCTCTCCATAAAGACAGACTACATCATTTACACACAAGCAGGCTTTCCCTGCTTTCACTTGGACAAAGAATAACCCAAAAAACTTGCCGACTTTAGTCTGTAGCATAGACTAAATGTGAAAAGTTGAGAGTTGATGGGAGTGAACTAGAACTAGAATCTGGAGTCTCTGGCTTTGACTCTCAAGAATTTGTTCCATGATCAATATTATGAACTGGTTTTCATATAATTATTTAGGCTATGGTTATACATTGGAGTACTTTGTCTATGGTATACCATGATTCAATCAAGTTGGTTGACTCAAGTTTTATTTATAAAGACCAAAATAATATACACAACAGGAGAGAGAGAGATATGGAGGCATGTACAATGACTAATAATATTTCTTTGATATACAAAAATAAAGCAACAGTCTGTCATATCTTTGGCGTATCTCCCTTACAAAATATTAACTAATACCTTCCTCCTCCTCCATCCCTTTATAGCCCACTTGCTCTGGAATTTTTGAGAGAATCAAAGTAATTTCTTTTATAAATTTAAAAGAGAGAAACTTTTCTTGATGACGTCAATTGCTTTTAAAAAATACAACAAAAAAAAGTGTGTACACACGTGGCTAGTTACAAAGAGAAAGGTAGAAATTTTGTACAGGAATATTGTACACTCATGTGTGTGTGTGTGTGGGGTGAAGAATGTACCCAGACAATTTCTTGTGCAATTTACTAAGTAGATTGAGAGTATAAAGGGTCACGGTTGATACAATAAAAATAAAAATAATGTAGAGTAAAATAACTATACAACAATTTATACATATAAAAAAAATAACATAAGAACGGTGCATTAATCCATTGTGCAAAAAAAAGATAGAAAGTAGTGAGATAAAAAAGTATGAGATGAAGAAGAAGAAAAACAAGCTCAAGGAGCTAGCCGCTTCTACATTATATAGCCAATGCAGTTTGTACTGTACTGTAGGCCACTAACGTATGACTACTCCACCAGGACCAAGCAGAACATCTCAATTATGAACGCATGGGGAGCCCTATCGATTGGCATATTGCGCTTGCGGGTTGTGCAAATATATTACTTTCCTTCAACCATCCTTTCCCTTTGCAACCTTCTCTCTCTCTCTTCTTCCTACCCGCTTCCTCCTCCAGCCTGCCCGGGTCTTTCTCTACTTTCTCCCTTTTTTCATTTTCTCTTTCTCCTGTCTCTGTGGGTGTGTGTGTGTGTCGGGCTTGTGTGTGTGTGTGTGTACTGATGGAATGGAGAAAGCGAGAGCTGCGACTCAGTTTCGATACACTCTGAGGGAGTCTGTGGAGCAGGGCATTGCATTCCTATTCCCGTGTCGACTTGGAGTAGTATGCTCTCTCTCTCTCTTCTTCATATGTCCACAAAATGTGTGGGCCTTAGCTTAGGAGTATGAAGGAAAAGCATGTACATAACATATAAAATATAACCAAGGACTCAAAGTGAAAGCGTCACAGTAGAGATAGATAAGGTGCTTCTTTTCATATGACCCTCCTAAATTCCATGAGATTATCGACTGGGCTGGGTAAACAAAGGAGGCTGTCGTGGAGTCAGATAGATGAAGATAACAAGAAGAGCAGTTAGTTATGTAGAGCAGTAGTACCACTATAGTTTTGGCTTGTGGAATCGTCTCTCTCTCTCTCTCCTGCACAGTTTAAACAAACCCCTTTTTTCATCTTTTTTTTTGCCTTTCCTCTTGAACGACTTTCCTCCTCTTGTCTATCTCGTCCCCTCTAATTGACTTGTGGTTTGACTTAAAGGTGAATTGATATTTATAATATTTTTCTCATAATAATAATTTTATCATGGATAGGAAACTATAGAGATACTCATCATGAGATTGTAATTTTTTGCACAGTCCCTCTCCCTCTCCATTCTAAATAGACACACAGCTGTTTGACTCAATATTCCTCCATTTCACAAGGGTATAAATCAACAGCAGCAACCAGCAGCAGTGTGCCAGATGGCAAACCTCTAAGCAAATTCTTTTCTCTCTATATTTCATATACATATCCAACTAACTCCGACCTTGTACATTGTCCTATTTTTTTCTTCTCTCTCTCTTTTTCTCTCAACCAAATAGTCCTTTTGTTTTTATGTACCTGTAGATACTCTATAGAATTTTAGATTGTAAAAAGAGAGAGAGAGAGAGAGAAAACACTTTAAATCATTCATTAACATGTGAGGCCATAATTCAGATGATTAAACAAAACAGAGGGGTAAAAAAATATAGTCAACAAACTCATCCAATTCATGAGAGTCGATTTGGAGGAGAAATCAAGGATTTATTTTCTCTCTCTCTCTCTTTCTATCCTTTGGCAAAAGGCTGACTTTGAGAATGACTGTATCATGGACGTAAATAATTTAGAGAGTAATAAAATTAATTTATTTTCAACACGTGCTTCAACAACTTCCTGCCCGATTCCTTTCTTACCCCCTAACCCTCTTTCTCTCTCTTTTCCCATTGAATTGGATGGCTCTACATCTCTCCCCTCTTTTCACTGATTATCCATACACTCACACACAAAAGCCTTCTCTCTTCATGTCCTTATATTATAACATGAAGACGGAGTACAAGGTATTTTAACTGGGACTATTCAGAGAGTTTGCTCACCAGAATTTTATGCGGCCATAAATGGAATTCAATAAAAAAAACTCAGAAAAAAAGAAATACTCTCAAAAAACTACTACAGTCTAGAGAGCTTTACCTCATTCTAACTTACAACATGCGTAGACAACAAAAAAAAGAAAGTTTCAATAGCTCGTTTGCTTATTGCCTCAACTGTAAAAAAAAAATCTTGGGTGAAAACTGTAAAGCCCAGTTTTTCAACTTGGAAAAAAAGAGAAAGTCAAAAGAAAGGATACATTTTTTTATATAGGGAGAAAATTGTACAGTTGAAAGAAAACAAAGTATACAATTTGGAAAAAAAGGAAGGGAAAACTGAAGCTGAGTCTCATAAACAGACAAGAGAGAAATAAAATAAAAAAGTGGGGAGCGGGGGGTTTAAAAAAAAGAGAAAAAAACGTGTGTCAGTCTTTGGTCTCATATATTATCTTCACATTTCCACGTTGGTTTTTCTAATCCTTTTGAAAATATCCGTACCCGTGTAAAATTCTCGTGTAGAGTGAAAGCACGGATGTGGTGGTTAGTGGTGTGGTGGTGTGTGGGTCGGGTAAATACGCATCGGTGAAGGATTTAAATGAGTCTACGGTTCAGGCAATACTAAGCTAATGCGCTTTATTTCCCTTCATTATTTTATTAAAATTGAAATGACTTCTCGACTCCATTCCCCCCCTCTCTTTCCTTTCTATAAAAGTGGCAAAAGAGAGAGAGAGAGTGGATAGAATTTTCTTTGATGGAAAATCCATCCTATAGGAAAGAGTAGAGGAATTAAGGGAGAGGAGGGGGTTGAAGGAGACTTGATATCTGGGAGTCTCCAGCCTCCAGGTTTCTTTCAGACATTATGCCCAACTTCTACTCTTTCAGTTTCACTTATGGAGACATAGTATCCACTAATATGTTTATGGAATTAGAAAGCTTTCTATTCGTCTCTCTCTCTATGGATAAAATTGAGAGAGAGAGAGAGAGAGAGAGAGAGGGAGAAAAAAACGTATGGTTCTTAAATACTTAATGAGCAAGTAGCCGTCCTCGTTATGTATTTTTAGTCTGACTCTCTAATTATCCTCCACTTCTTATTTTTCTTGTTATAATATATAAACTCAGTCGTCTTTGAATTAGAAATCATTTGGAAGGAACCAAAGAGGTTTTTAATCTTCTACATGTAGACACTTAAGCCTCTCCCCCTCTCTCTCTTTGTTACTTCATCTCTAAACTAAACACAGGCACTGGCTATGGCCAATGACAATGCGTAGTTGATAATTGAACGCAGTTCTTTTGTTCTGTATTTTTTTATACTAAAAAATTCTCTCTCTCTCTCTCATGTAATACAATACACCTGTATTATTTTTTACCGAGTAGACAAAATTAACAAAAAATAATAATAAATGCTGGTTGTTTAGATTTTGTAGGCGGGAGAATAACTGGAAAACTCATCAAAAGTAAAATTGTGGAGGCATGGGTAAAAAGGCAGTTTTTAAAAAAAGTATAAATGCAATACAATATATATAATAGAAAAAACAAAAAAAAAGTTTGTCATTCTAATGAGACAATGTTATCTACATAGTTAAATAAATATGTACGTTCTACACTGTACTAAATAGAGTAGAATATAACTCTTGTATTACTTTTTAGTTAGACACATTCTTGGTATTTCTCTCTCAACCAATTTCCCATTTCTGACAAAATCACGCAAAGGACATGACTGTGTACTACACACTGTTGTATGTACAATGGCTACTTTTTTGTGTAAACCCATATAAAATGAAAATTTCGATAGCCTATTTAGTATTTTTTGATTATATTGTGAAATATAACAAGAAAAAAATTATATTGAATATACATGTGTATGTATGTGTGTACATACTACATGTCGATGGAAGGATTGATGTGGCAAGTTTTTTTGTGTAGACTCTAGAGGGACTGTACATTGTACAAACAAATCGTTAGGTTGAGGATTAGATGAAAGGTTGAAATGGTAAGGATTCGAAATTTTCAAAGGATTGATGATTACGCCTTAATTCCTTAGATCACGACACTCTATAATTTATAGCTGCCACTACTTTCTCTCTCTCTCTCTCTTTCTCCAGCTATGCACAATACAATTTCTGCCCCCTCCTCGTCCACTTAACATGCAAAGGAAAATTGTATAAAATATATCTGTGGACGTTAGGAGGTTATGGACTATACAAAATTGGGTCTAGGCAATGTGAAAACATTTGTGTAGATGTAAAATGTAATAAATGAGATATTATGCATACAACCTTGTACTCTCTCTCTCTCTCTCTGGCTTTGTCCTGTAGTGTTGAGCAATAATTTCCACATGGTTCAAAATTAGAGACGCTTAAACTACCTTCAACAAAAGAGCAACAGTGCGCAGCATTTACCCTTTCTCAATATGAAAAACTTTCTCTTCAATTTCATATCATCCCTTCTTCTTCTCATATCCACAAAAAAACCCATACCTTATGAATTTTCCCTACCTTTTGTCATTATCATATGATTGGAACTGTGGAGTATAGGTGATGGGCAATGAATATATAAAAAAAGAGAAAGTAAGAGAAATACACGCAGTGAGAGAGAGACAGAGAGGGGGAAGAAAGTTTCGAAACAAAATGTGGAGAGTGGAGAGTTATAGATATATACAGAGTAAATTTGATGCATTAATACAATTTATATCTATACATAAAACATTTGTTATTTGTCTACATTGGACTAATAGGACCCATTTATGTATGAAAGACTTGGAGTGCAAGTTGTTGGAAGGTTGGCTCTCTTTTCACTTTGGAGAATTATTGATTAAACGTCAAATGTTTAGGCTCTGACTTGCCTCTAGCAAATTTCATGGGGGTATAATAGCTTCAATTGTATGAAGCCTCGGCCAGCTCAGCTGGCTGGGTGACTAAAAAGAGAGCGAGGGAAAGACTAGTTTCAATAATGAGCAATAATGACTTAACCTCAAAGAGAGAGAGAGAGGTAGAGAAAATTTTGGACGAGGGAAAGGACAATTTTAGAAAAGTTGTATAGGATGGAGCCAGAGAAAATAGAGATGGCAAAGAGAGAGAAATTATAGCCAAACCATAGTTTTTGTCTCATAATGTATGGACTTTAATGAGAACTTTAGGGATTTTTGGTTTGCATTTCTCTCCGAATATGTGTATTTAATGTTATAATATTATACTTAATGACATCTATAGACATTGTCTCTGTATACAAGAGAAAGCGAGAGAGAGGAGAGAAAGCTTTGGCAGTGCCAAGTACATGCGATAAATGAGAGATTCGCTGTGCTGAGGTTGGAAAAAGACAAGGAAGACTGGGGAGAAACACGCTATCTCTCCATTGGAGACCTAGAATTTTATTTCAATGCCCTTCATCCTCTTTTCCCCGTGGCCTATCTGTGCCATGGGCGATGGCAATGGCAATGGCAGTGAAGAGAGGACAGGACGATTTCTTTACGATTACAAGTCAACTCAACTTGTCGTACTTTCCCCTTTGATTCTCTTCCTTTTTTCCCTTTCATGTACAAGTCCATCCTCCTTACTTTAGTCCCAAAAGATTGTGCTGAGTTTTCTTCATCCTTTTTCCCCCAAAGTATAGACAATTGGGGGGCAAAAAGATGTGAGGAAACTTAAAGTAAAAGAAAGTAGGGAGATTAAGTCAAGCACTATATTTTGAGAATTGCTCAACCAAAGGAGGAGTAATTAAAGGGCAGAGATTCTTGTGCCCTTGGTTGACAAGACAGGATAATTTCCAATTAGCACTACAACTTTCCATTAATAAATGATATACGTACATCTATCTCCGTACATCCTACCCACATTCATGCTTACGACTTTAATGAATTCCTCTCATTCTCTCCCTTTTCATGACCAAAAAAAGGAGAACCCCATGATAACCTTGAGCTTTTATAAATGTCTATAAAATGTTTCAAAGTACTGAGGAAGCCCTGCTCGAGACATTCCTTCTCTCGCCTCTCCCTCAAAATTTATTACGTACATATCTGTACATTCTAACACACACGGAGAGTGAGATGGGCTACACAAAAACCGCAAGTTAGTCCGCAATTTGTTATATGACATTAAATTGGACCTTTGCAGCTTTGGTAATTAAATGACGATTCCAAAATAGCACCACCAACAACAACATACGACTCTTAGATGAATTTAGCTCTCTTCACATGCAATGCAATTTGTACACATGTACATTAAATGTATTAGAGTAGGAAGAATGTTCTAATATAAATTTAGCCAAGGACAAGATTGCCCTTGTGTTGAGAGAAAGCAGAAGAAGAAGAAGAAAAAAAAAGTAAGGAAGGAGGATGGAAAATAAGAGCTGAGACATGACACGAGTACTTTCACGCCAGACACCATCCCATCCGTCCTCCCTCTTCTTCTCTCTTTTTTTTATATGAAATAAAATGGGGAGGGATATATGGAATGTGTTGGCATAAAACAAGACTATAGCAATTTGTTGAGTAAACAATGAGGTGAATTTGAACTCATTTTAAGTGTGCGGTTTGTTTTTCTAAAATGTGGCAAAGAAGGAGGAAAGTCTGACGACGCTCTTCTTGTAAGAGTTGAGAGAGAGTGAGAAAGATAGAAAAGTAAGTAAAGCACAGAGAGAGAGAGAAAGCATTGGAGAAAGTGAGGAAGAGATGAAAGTAGAGAGTCAAAGAGAGTAGGGAATAGCATGAGTAGTAAAGGAAAAAGCTTGGGTCATGTTGGAAGTCGAAGAGCGTGACTGTCGAGAGAAGTGGTGTTTACCAGGAGGATTTATCTGTAGAGAAAGTGAAGTGAGTTTCAACCAACATGGGGATGGCTTTCTCTGGTAAAAAAAAGGATAAGGAGCGAGAAAAAAGGCGGGTTTTGGTTTCTTTCCTTTTGGTTTATGACTATAAGTATATATTAGAGGAATAAAGAGAGAGAGAAGGTACAAAGAATAAAAAACGAGAAAGAGAAGAGAAAATTTTTTGGGTTGAAGGGAAAAAGCAAAAACTTTAAATCTCTGCCAATTTTTAGTCGAAGGTTAGGGAGTTTGGGTAGTGGAGAAAGTAGAAAATATGCATGGTGGATGATGGTAGTCACCTTGTGTCTATCTCAAAGTCTCTCTATGAGGTACATACATGTGTGTACACACACATGTACATAAACTGAACAAACACAAAAATTTCTATCTCTGGTTCATGCCATGGGCACCGACATTTACATTTAAGGAAAAAAAAGAGAAAGTGGGATGGCAATTAGCAGAAAAAAACCACAGAGAAGGTTACAAGAGAAAAAAAAACAAGAGTAAAAAAATGGCCTGCATTCAAAATTGAATGCAGACAATATGAATGAGGATTAATGTTTTAGGCATTAGTACTGCGCGTTTATCATTACTTCTTATTAATGAATCTAGGAGTTTGAATAGAAATAGTTTCAAGAAGAAAAGTAACAAGAAGAATACTTTTGAACACTCCCTCCCACTCTACATTTTACTCCTCATTTTTTCACCGTCATTTTAACTCTCTCTCTCTCTCTCTAGCACAAGTTCAAGTGGTAATAGTTGTAACATTTGTAGGTAAAAAACGAGAGAGAAGAGATTCCGTTCTACATGCCTGTCTCCTCCACTCGACTTGGTTTCTCCTATGATGTAGGGTAGTAGTAGGAGTAGGATAAGGGTGTTTGAAAGGGAACAAGGACTGAGATAGAATCCATTCTCCAGTGCTCTCATTTCTGGTTGTTGGCGACTGAGAGAAAATTGTTGGGGGGTAGAGAGAGCGTGTGTCTTTGAGTTCTCGTAACCCAGAGAGTAAAAAGCCTAGTGGCATGGTATGTGGTGTGTAGGGTAGAAAAAGGGGAAGAAACCGTAGAATATGAGGCAAGCCAGGTGTGATATCACCAACACTCGATCGTCTTCAGAGATTGCCAACACCAACATATCTTCTTGTTCTTCTGCCTCTCTCTCTCTCTCTACTTTTATTCCACAGTTGGAGAGATAGAGTTTGGGAGGCTCAAGCTGGAGGTGGTAGACTTGAGACACACTTAGTTTCATGCATTGCTCTCTCTCTCTCTCTCATAGTGCTTATATTTATCAGAGAGAGATAAAATATACATGGTACATACCCTTACACACTCTCTCTCTGTTCCCTGCATAGACATTGAGGTTATAGAGTCGCTCTCTACTCTCAACCTTCCTTTTATTGATTTTCATGGAGCAAAAAGGGAGGGAAGCGAGAGGAAAGGAACGTGTGTGTATGTGTATGTCACTCCTTTCTCTCTGCTTTCTCTCTCTCTCTCTGTGTAGAGTAAGAGTAGAGTAACGGTACGCTTCATCTGCGTTTTTCCCCCAACTTGGTCCATCTCGCATTCCCCCTCTGATGTTCCGAGTGTGAACTAGTCCTAGTAAATTTCTCTCCCAAATTTTTCTCTCTCGTCTTCAGTCTTTCCAAAGTTGTTCTGCCTCCTACCTCTGCCACTCCTGGCATGTTGGCATGTATATTTGTAGCCGTACAAGGATATATATTTCACACAATCAAGTCCATGCTTACCAACAAGTAGCATGACATTCTTCTTGTTCATCAATGTTTCATCAAGATCCAATCCCAGTGTCCATCATCAAACAATTACCACTAGTTCGTCTACTTCTTCCACACACATCAATTTGTTTCATAACCACAACTACCTCTGTTCTCATTTAACCTCCTCGCCGTACATTTTTAACTCGTCTCTTTTTACAACTTTCTCTCATTCTACTACTCCACAAGTTCCATTTACTACTAATATGTGACCATTTAAGTAAGAGAGATTTTTTCCTCTTCGTCCTCTTCGTTTCGTTGGTTGTGTCAGTCGTCAACTAGTTCCCCCCCCCTTGCCCCCCCCCCTTTATTCCCCCACCACTACCTCTCTCTCTCTCTCTTACTATTTGTACCAACAGGAAGGCGGAGAAAGTTTCAAGTTTCTTGTCAAAAGCCAAAATTGCCAAATATATATATATATAAAAGTCTCCAAAAAGTTAATCCTCGTTACAAGTTAATTGCGCCAAAATGTGTTGTTTAATTTAATTGTCATTTTTTATGTTGTCGTGATCTCAACATAATTGTCATAAGTAGAAAAGAAAAAAATAAAAGAAATCATTCTCTCCCAGAATGTTTGGAGGCCTTAAAAGTCACAGTTTATCCAAGCTAGCCCTCTCCAAATTCCTTTCTCAAAGCATGTAAGCAAACTATTTTTTTACATTTAATTAATATAAATATTTAATTATTATTACTAACAATTTTAATAATGTACAAAATTTACTAACAATTATTTATTTTATTTAATGCAAAATTTTCAATTTTTTGGTATTTTCTCTCTATTTAAAATAAAAAAAACTAATATTTCTTCACAATTTCCTTAATCTTGTTTGAATTTTTATAAAATATGGTAAAAATGTTTTCTTAACAAGTTTGAGTTTTCAAAAAAAAACTGAAAACTATTTTAATGAGAAGAGTGTCTACAAGACAATTAATTTATGGGGAGGTTTTTTTTATAGCAAAATTTAAATAATATAAAATTATGAAGTGCAAGAAAAAATGTGTCTCGATGATTATCATCAACAAAAAAAACTATGACTAATAATAACTAGTCTACCATTTACCATACTGTTTTGGGTGAATTTACAATGGTTGAATTTTGAATATGACGACAGAGTGAGAAAAAAGGAAGCTGAAAAATTTTTTTAGGCAAATATATATATATATATATATATTTCTGTAACAATAATTTCTTTCAACCTCGCCTCTCATTCTTTATTAGAGTCCCTCTCTCTCTCTCTCTCTCTCTGTACTGTGGACTCAACTCAAGGAGAATGAGGGCAGTTATACAGGAAATAAATTTGGAGGACTCGTAAAAACTCTATGGGGAATAAATTATCTTGTCTCTTCCTTCATAGTGTAACTCTATCCCTATTTTTTTTCTATGTATTATAATACTTTCTCTCCCATTCCCTCCTATTATCACAGAGACATTGAGATAAACCTGATGTAGACTGGAGAAAATTTTCAAATTTATCCTTTTTTCTGTCTCCAATTTCAAAGTCGTATTTTCTCTCTCTCTCTCTTCTTTTTTAAAAAAATGTATGATAATCATAATAAATGATCATGAGACTCTTCATGTCTCTCTCTCTCTGTTTTCTCTTCAAATTATAATAAATAGTTGCCAGAATTGACAAATATTTGTTTGTTATCAAAGGTTTGAATTTCACTTCCTACAATTTTGTCAATAGAAATTCCCATGAATTTTTGTCCACAAAAATGTACAGAATTAAATTTCTCTTTAAAAAATAGTGTCAAAAAAAACATTTAAATAATGTTGAAAAGAAAGAGAGAGAGAAAGTAAAAAAAGGAATTTATCAATTTTGATTTAATTAGTTGAAAAAAAAGGAAGGAAGGGTTCACATTTAATCACTTTTGGTCCCCAGATTGTACTTGAATTTATCACAAGTCATTGCCTCTCTCGTCCCCTCTCTTTCACCATTGTTCTTTTGTCATTTTAGTAATGTAAGAGACAGATGAAAGGATTTTTTGGATGATATGTCAAATTCAAGAATAATGAAAAAAGAGTTAAGGATTAAGATATAATAATAGACTTAAGTATGTACACCACTTGATATCTATGAAAATCATTACACAAAAGACTCTTTCTCTTCTCATTTGAGAGAAAGTAAAATAGACATATATATCTATAGCCATGTCTGTCTGTACATGTATAACAGGAAAATCCGGGACAATTGTGTGGCTTATCTATGAGAATTAAAGTGTGTGTGTGTGAGAAGATAGAGAAAAAGCGGAGTAGTAGTATAATTTCACTTTAGCTCCTTCTCCTCCCCATCCAGGAAAGAATTAAGATGACACAAGTCCTCCGAGTGAAAGTCACAAGTAAAGAAGGATACAAGTCAAGAAAAGGGAAAAGTCTACAATTTTTTATCTTACAAGAGAACACCAAGCAAGAGAGATACTCTTTCCCAGATATAGAGCATACTCTCAAGTAATAAATTGTAGGGCTACGACTAGAGAGAGAGTGTGTGCCGAGGCGCTATTTAATAATACAAGATGGTGAGTCATTAACGAGGAGGAAAAGTAAATACTTTTTTTTTGACGTAATGAAATGGACATTGTGACTGCTGCGGCCAACAAGAAAATGAACAAGCCAAAAACAGAACAGGGAGGAGGAGGAGGAGGAGGAGGAGGAGGAGGAAGGAGAGGGGAAAATTATCATTTTCAACATTTAAGTGAAAAACTCGAGTCCTCAGTCTCTTCTTTCTCAGATGTAGATGTAACGAGGGAAAGTTAGAGGAGGGGAATAAGTAGAAAGAGAGCTTAAATAAACGGAGGGAATTGATGCTACACTTTCTCTCTCTCTCTTAGAATGTGTAGATAAGCTGTGTATAGTAGTTACTAATCTCCCTCGGTGATTTCCCTCCAACTTCTTCTTCTTCTTCCTTTGCAAGGGAGAAAGCAAGAGCGGACAACATTTTCGTTTTTACTTTCCCAGGGAAAAAGGACCGTGAATATATATATATGTAGAGAAAGGAGGACTAGTCCCAATGTTTTTTACTTCCTCCCCAGGCTAACATTGAGAGGATCTAAATTAAAAGAAAAAATACTTTTTTTTAAAAGGACTCATGCATACGTACATATATATGTCGTAGTCCATGGTGGGGGTCCGGCCACGGAGGGTCTGGTCCTTTACTGGCCTAGGCCATGGCGGGTC
>JAQIVZ010003737.1:0-12651 GCA_034700945.1 Arrhopalites spinosus
CATACAAATTCATCAAGACTCAGGTGTAAGATTTAGTATTTATTTTTTAAATTAATTCTTCAAGTGGGGACTTTTGCTCGCCATAGGCTTTTGGAGACCCCTTTTCGAACGTTAATTACGACTGTTGTTCAAATGATGACATTGCCATTTAAACCCATCACCACAAAGGGCATGAAGTTCCCTTTCAAATAAATTCAATAACAACTCTTTCCGACCTCAGGTGTTCCATTGGGAGCCCTGACAAAAGTGGGACATTTTTACCCGTCAATCCCTTAAATAAAAATGATGACACATTTAATTCTAATTTATTTGTTGTATTAACCCCTTTTCAAAAATTTTAAATGCATTTTTAGTTTTATTTTTATAACAGCATTTAATATTTTGTAAACTAATTTTCAAATAGGAAAATTTTCTGATAAAGAAAATGTGAGAGGTCACTGGTTGGTCAGGAAGCGTAGGATTTAAAAAATTCAATCAAAAGGAAATCAAAAATTAAGTAATTAAATATCATTTTAAGTTTAACTGACTTCGGGCAGTCCCAGAACTTGGAAAGATTTGATATGGAGCATGGAGAGTGACCTTGAGATTGGTCATGTGATTAAAAGCGTAGTCTCGACACATGTCTAGACTTTTCAGCAACTTTTTGGGGTGGGTCAGGTCCCCCCACTCACATGAAAAAAATGGTATTCAGATTATTCGCGGGTAATTCAACCCGGATAATTCAACCACCTGAAGATGGACATGTACATGTCAATCTCACATGTGTGGGATGGAATTATTATAATAGGGTTAGGTCAAAACCGATAAAGACTGATGGCCGAGGTAGTTCGGGCACTAACTTCTTCCATTATGAGTTTTACTTGTCAGGTGGTTGAATTATCCGGGGGTTGAATTGCCCACGGATGAATAATCCGGGAATCAAATTTGTAATAAAAAATAAATGGAATGGTATTTTTCTCGGTTATGAATATTTTATTGGACACAGAGTTCAGTCTCAGATTATATTTGTTCAGTTTACAAAAATTATTCACAGGATTAAATATCAATTGATACACTTTATGTTGGTCTGTGACCAGAATATTACACAAGTCTTGAGATGGCTACTAGAGTAGCTCTGGAAATGTGGAGAATAGACAAAAAATGGGAATAAAGGGTCATAGATCATTTCTTCATGTGTATGACGGATTCTCCAAGAATTTTAACAATCACAATTGAACCAAGATTTTCCTCCCAATTCAATGTAGTAAGCATACACGACCCACCTTCATAAATATGCAAATTGAGATTAAAAATGATGAATGATTCATCATGAATCCCTCTTTCGACATAATACAAAATATTTTGCAATGGAATGGGTTTATGGAAGCCTTACCATGGGTACCACATGAAGAAGACCCAAAAGAGGGAATAGTAGAAAAACCAACCGTCATCAAAACAACCATAGTCATCACTATCATAGCCACCAAAGAAGCACCAAATTATTAAACCGATGGCGATGGTCATTGAAATGATGCACACTAAAATGGAATAAATAAGCAGCAAAAAATTTAAAATTCATACTCAGACTAATGACGGTGTGTATCATGGACAAAATGAAAAATAAAAGTACAAATATGATTAGATCTCCAGTATTTTTACCGAGAACACTTGCGAAGCAAAAGAAATGAACTTTACATCTATTTGCCTGATTAAAAAAGCATCCAATTTTTAGTTAATTTTTGGAATGTGATTAAATTTTAAATTTATAATTACCCTTCTAGATCCAATAATGCCAATGATGGCAGCCGCTAGCATAGCAACGCACAAGAGTATCCAAACTACTACTGTAACAATTCCATATTCATTATCTCTGTAACATTTCTCTTTCTTCCGGTTGCACAACACGCCCTTTAAACTTGATAAAGCTAGAAGAAGAAAAAGAACTGAAAGTACCTGCAACAAAAATAATTTACATGAGAATATTCCAATTAATTAATTTTGGCATTTTTTCATCAAATATCTTGTGGGGTACGTACACACCAAATTATGGTACAAATAAGAGAGGCAATTTTGAGGGCAATACAACCACAACATGGTTGACAACAACTACATCCACAATCATCTCCACCCCCGCCTCGGTTACTATTTCGATTTCGGTTTCTTCGGTCTCTATCTCGATCTCGATCATCTCGGTACTCCCCACCTCCTTCACCGACTCCTTCACCCTTTCCCATTTTTTGTCAGATTTTTTTTACGGATTGACTGTTGTGATACAAAAGAAATAGTTAATGACATGATTCATATTTTTAAATGGTGAAATTATGGGGATTTAAAAGGGAAATTTACCGGTTTTTAAGACAATTTATTGCATAACCTTGTGACTCCTTCCACTACAAATTACGAGTGCCAATTGAAGGGTCCAATAGGCGCTAGGGGCATTAGTTTATAAAATTTATTTAGAAATTTTAGTTTGGACAACAAAATCTCATTCCTATGCCAACGTAAGAATTATTTTTTGTGCAGTGGATCCTAATAATATGCAATTCATGGACAATAATTAATAAATTCACTGATGAATCGGTCAGCAGTGCTCACCAAAGAGTTTTAACCGGCTTGAGTCTCACGCAGGGGCTCTAATTTTCCTTCTCCGACTTTCCAAAATTTTCTCTTTTCTCTTCATTCGTGTTCTCCACATCACACCAAATGAAACAAAATTTTGTGGCTCTAACCTTCAGATGCAATTAAAATTACAATTTTTTATTTCTTGAACGGCTCAACATTTCTCACAATGACAGATTTGCCAAGTTTAAACTGTAAAATTTATTTAGGAGATGATTATCATGATTATCTACACTAAAATAAAAAACCAAAGAGCTGAACAACTTTGAGGCTCAACATTATCCATTTTTTGTCCCTATCCTTCATTTTATTTTTAAATTCAATTTGACTTTCTTTCTACAATTTCATTCATTTAAATTAAACCCAAGACAAATGCAATTAAATTAAACTCTATACGCGTCATCTTTATTTTTTTTATAAAATAAAAGGCTCATTTGGAGAGCACTGAGAACACATTCAAATTAAAATTGATTAATTTTGAAAAGCAGGTAAAAAAAGGTGACAAAACAAAACAAGACTTTTGTTGAACTAAAGGGAAATTAAATTTTTAATGATTAAAAATACTCAAGTCAATTATTGACTTGAGTCTCTTTCACCAACAAAAAAGTCCAATTATAAATTAGTCTCAACAATGAACCAGTAAAATAATAAATAACTATTATTTTCAAAGTCATACTATTTAAAATAAATTGAATTTTAATTAATTAAAATTGACTACACAAAAAATCTAGTTGGACGATCAAGGGAGAATGAGCCTCGGGCTAATTATTTTTCGGGAGCAAGGGGGGAGGTGGATTGCACATTCCATATCAATTAAATTGCATTGTCATCAAAAACACCCAAAATTAAAATTGATTACTCAATTAAAAAAAGTGATGCTCCAAAAAATTCATTTTTAAGGTCAATCACAACACAAATTAAATTAAATGGTGATTGCCATGTTGCAACAATTTATTTTTGGCTCAAAGCTTCGAAATTTCAAGTTCTAATGGGGGAGGGGGATGCATGTGAGAATTTGAGATAAAAAAAGAAATATTGAAAGCCAATCAAAATGGAGTGGCCACTCGTGGCGTCACCCAAAAAAAAGAAACAAAATTGACACAATAAAAAAAACTTTCAGCTGCTCCCCTGTCAAAAAATGTTGATTGATGAATTCCCAATCAATTTACCAATTACATAATGACCTTCACAAATTAAAACATTGTTTCACCATTAGGCCAATAGGTCCCCATTCAAAAACGTTTCATATTATTTAATATTTACTCAATAATAATTTATTGTGGACTATTGATAATTAAAACTAAAGGATTTCTCAATTG
This sequence comes from Arrhopalites spinosus, assembly GCA_034700945.1. Classification (NCBI taxonomy): domain Eukaryota; kingdom Metazoa; phylum Arthropoda; class Collembola; order Symphypleona; family Arrhopalitidae; genus Arrhopalites; species Arrhopalites spinosus. The sequence continues at coordinate 3,918 of JAQIVZ010003737.1, forward strand.
GTTTTTTATAACAAAAAAAAGAGATAAGGACAAAGTTAATGAAGGATGGGACACCTGGACAAGGATGACGAGACAATTGACCATTGGCCAATGGCGGACGGGCAAAGTGTCAAGGTGAGAGATGACGTTGAGGAGGGAGAGATTTGGAGTATAAAAAGGGATGAGGATGAGCCATTAAAATTCACTTTACAATTGTCATTAAAAGGAAGAACCCTTTTCCCAATTTACAATTAAATAAATTTGCAGTTCACTGCTAGTTATTTAACTACAATCATCATGAAGGTTATCTTGATCCTCGCTGCCGTCATCTGCGCTTCCAGCGCTTTCACCTTGAAGGCTGGTAAGAATGCCTTTAAAAAATTAAAAAAAATCCAACAAAAAAATCAATATTTTAATCATGATAAATATTAAAAAATTAATTACAATTAAAATTAATTAAAATGATTAAATTTTGTAGAACACCAAAAGATTTTCGAGACAAGACTCGCCCAAGAATTGGCCCGCCGATTTGGCGGAAAGGGATTGCTTCCAGCTCTCCCCGACCCATTGCCCGTTAATGACACCAGAATAAACTTCGATGAATTGGAACAAGAATTGGCTGATGGCTGGCTCGAAATTGCGTAAGAGAATATTTTTAAAATATTTAAATGGAATAATTAAATTTAATTGAGGTATTATTTAAAATATGTAGTAAGTGCATGGCCCATGGACTCTCAACTGTGAAGGACTCTTTCTCCTTGAATGCCCTCACCATGACCCTCACCGGAGGATTGACCGCTGAAAAGGCTACCATCATCACCGACGTTAAGGCTGATGCCGTCATCCACCTCCCAATCAGTGGCGAGTCCCGTACTCTCAAGGCTGAAGCTGGCGCTCATTTTGAAGGAACCGTTGAATTGTTTGAATTGGTCGATGTCTCTGCTCATCTTAAGATCAATTTGATCACGGACCGTGCCACCATTGACAAATTGGAGGCTTTCGTTCATTTCAATGGAAACATTCATGTTACAGGTAAGGCCATCTTCTGGGCTGGTCTTGAAGTTGAATGGGATGCCGTCAATACTGACCTCCCTGCCTTCATTGACAAGCTTCTTGCCGAAAATCACGCCGAAGTCATCAAAATTGCCAAGGACATCCTCAATCTCATCCTTAAGGATATCCCCATCAGTGAAATCATCGGTTGAACCATTTAATTGACTTTTGAGTCTTTTAAATTCATTTTTAAATTATTATTCTAAATTTTGACTGAATGAATATTCCAATTAAATTTGATTATTCTGATTAATTTATCCATTTTATTGTCTTTTACATCAATTCATTTAATTTGCATTTAATTAATTCAACTTTTATTTGCATAACTTGGACCTCATTCAATTGGTCTAATTTTACAAATCTCATTTACATTCTGTTGAGTGGGCCAACAAAATTAAATTTAATTTCAAGTTAAAGTAATTTAAGTAAATCGTTGTCATAGAAATTTCCATGACGAAAATAAATTAAACAATTTAATTAACAATTTAATTAATTATATCATACACGTGCATTATATAATTTCTTTTTCTTGACCTAAAAATTGTTAAAAATGTTGAAAAATGACATTTTAATTATGATTAAATTATAATAATGAATTTAATTACACTAATAATTATCCTATCACTCCACAGTACAACCCCGGCCTCTCAAAATAACCTCTTGACCTTTACCAAAATACAAAATGTAGTGAGCGAGACAATAGGGGAGATACGGAGACTTAAAAAAGAGAAACAAAAATTGGGGAATGTGTCCCTTCATCATGAGGCTCATCGAATTCATTCTTTGATTGATCAACAACAAAACTCTGCTTTAACGTACTCAATAATTTAATTATAATTCTAACTAATATTAAAAATTAATAATTAATTTAGGAACGCCGTCTCCAAACTGTCTCACAGTATGACGTCAAGTATGAGAGAGGCTGTGGGTCGAGTGGGGAAAAAATTTATAAGGAAATTTAACGAACGAGAAATTTTCGACTATTTCGACGTTTACTCTGTTGATCGAGATTATTTTTCTGAATACTACGATGACCTTGATAATATTCTAGATGACCCTGCCAAAAAATTACGTCATCACATGGACCACATGGATCTAACCCTTAAAACGGATGTGGAACAGGTTTGAATTTTGGAACAGTTTTTTTTGGAAAATTAATTAATTTAAATATTGTTTAATTATTGTTTCTTCAAGGCAGGAAGATTATCAGCTCAAGCATTTCGTTCAATTTCAAATCTTGTCGAGGAACGCGGGAAAATGGAGGAAAGTTTGGTGCTTTCATTTCAATCAAATGATTCGATTATTGAATGTCTTCTCGAAGTTAATTCTGTTAATACAATACGAGGCAAGACGTACCATACGTCGATGCATCGAAATCAAAATCCGGGTCACGTCTCCATTAAACTGCCTCCAACGATTGGAGAAGGGTCCGACAAACTTCATGTTCAGGTAATCTCTATTAAAATTAATTGTGTTTAATTAATATTAAATTAATCATGATTTTACAGATTGTACAAACCCAAAAAAATCCATTTTTGTACGATCCCTCCATCAGGAACTTAACAGGGCCAGTATTTTCATTAAATATAAAAGATCCCGATCGAAATCTTCGACTTGTGTCAACCCAAGTTAATTTTTCGATTCCCTGGCAAGATTCAGTAATTCAAAATATCCGGGAACCTTTAAATGTGAGTGTGAAGATCAAGCCAGTTAATTTATTGGAAGACGGAGATTTCCCAATTATAACTGTGACCTTACCCCCCGATGCCTACATTCATTTGACAATTGAGACTGATCGAGATGACTATGGATTTTATGTGAGTTAAATTGTGTAATTAAATTTAAATTAATTGTAATTAATTACATTTAATTGTAGATATTTGTATTGAATGGAATGGAGGGAGTTTATCCTGAAGCTCTTGATTTTTGTCACGCCATTAACATTTCAAGTTGGACTGAACTAGATGGAGCATTTTTTAATGTTATTAGTTTTCATTCTGATGAAGGAAAAGAGTAATATTAATTTAAATAAATAAATAATAAATAATTATAATTATAGTTAAAATTTATTTAGAACAATCCCCCAAGATTATCACATTTCCTTTTTTCCCAAAATGGGCCATGAAAATGATCAAGGGACTATTCTGAAATACAAAATCTCTTTGATGAGACCCAGCTGTGTTTTTCGAGATGAAGATAAACAAATTTGGTCTGAACGAGGTTGTCAGGTTTGTTTAAATGATTTTAATTGTAATTAAATTATTAATTAATATTTATTGTTATTAGGTAGATAAAGAATCGGAATTTGATGTAGAAAATCGGTTACAATGTATTTGTGGCCATTTGAGTACATTTTCTGTGACTCAATTCATAACCCCGATGACTTTGCGGAATATAAATGAGCGGCAAATTTTAATTGGATTGAGAAAAAATATTTTTATTACGGGAGGAATTTTAACTATGCTCATCATTTTTTGCATCTTTTTAATTATTTGTCGTTAGTAAGTTTATATTTTTAATAATTTATTTTAAATTAAATTAAATTAATTGTAATTAAAATTAGTATGGACAGAGAAGAGGAAAATAATCCGGGATTTCACGTAATGGACATTGGGGAAAGGGTGGATCATCATTATTATTTAATTACAGTTTACAGTGGGGGCCTTTGGTCCCTTTTTTGCACTCATACGACTGCCAATATTTCTTTGCAAATTTATGGATGTAATTCTACCAGTGTGGTGAGTTTTTGCAAACTCCCGATAATTTAATAATTAAAATTAATAAATTAATTTTTGTTAATTATTGTAAATAGCCGTATGTCATTCGGGAGGATTACCAATTAATTAAAGTTCTTCGGTAAGTTAATTGCAAATAATAAATTATTTAATTTTGTTAATTACAATTTAATTATTTTTCGTTGTTTTAATTTGCAGAAATAATGACGTTGACACGTTCCTCGTGTCGAGTCAAAAAAGTTTGGGGACTTTAGAAAAAATTCGAATTTGGCGCGATAATCATGGACCCAGTCCTGATTGGTAAAGTCAAATTAAATTGTTAATTTAATTAATTTTTAATTAATTGTTGTTGAATAGGTACTGTCGTAAAGTGATAATTAAAGATTTGACAAGTAAAAAAGATTACAATTTTTTCATTAACAAATGGCTCACTCTGGGTACTTATGATGCCTCCACAACTTATGAAATATTTTTGGCCGATGCAAAAATTGAGAATAGTTGGGTTCGAAGATTTTTCGAGAATATTTATGATGATTTTAATGAAAGACACACGTGGTTGAGTACATTTAGGCGACGACCTGGGTCACACTTTACAAGATGTCAAAGATTGTCATGTGCTTTTCAAACCATGTTTGTCACCATCCTCCTCACTTTTATGTTCCATGGCGCTTTTCATGATGATGGTAATTATTTTAATTATAATTAAATGAAAATCATTATTTAATTAATTTTTTTAACTCTAGGTTTAATTGAAATTGGTCAATTTCATTTACACACGGATCAAATTGTAATGGCGCTTCAAATTTTTTTTATTTCGATGGTCATCGAAATTATTATCCGATTTTTGTTCAAGTAAAATAAAAGTAATTAAATTTTAATTATTTTAATTAATTTAATAATTAGTTTTGATAGGAGAATCCGTCAAAATTACATTCCAACGCTTTTAGTCTGGCCCAGTAAAAAAAGTCACAAATTCAATAATTACCACATTTTTGGCGGGCAAGACCAAGATTTGAATCCCCATTCAGAATTGGCGGTCGCTTACCCGGATTGGCAGGCGGGAAGTCCTGAAAATGAGCAAAAATTTTCAATTCCATCCACAAATAAATTTGACATTGAAAATTGGATTGACAAGTCAGTGCCTGTACATAAAATTGACTACGGCAAGCCAGAGCCAGATTATTTTATACGACCTATTGAGCCCTTGGGTCACGAAGGTCAAGGTCAGGTCGATTCAAAATTAAAAGTTTTGAGTCATGCTCATCGTCAAAAGAAAATTGAGGCCATTCGTCAACTCCTCCCATCCTCATTTACGTATCCTGTGACCAATGGGGAGAAATCCATTGAGAATTTAATTGACGATGAAATCAAAAAGAATTTTAGGGACTCTGTTGTTAATTTAAAAATTAAAAAAAGTCAATTAAAAAAACGAAAAAGAGTCAAAAAATTAAGGAGTAAATTCACTCTACCTCCCGTCAAAGTCATTAAAATGAGAAGAGATCAAGAGGGTCAAAAATTTGTTAAAGTTTCTGTTTGTCAATTAAAACCACAAGCTAAAAAATGTTTTTATTTTCCAAGTTGGTGAGTTAATTATTAAAATTTAATTTTAATTAATTGTAAATTAATTAAATTGTAAATTATTCCAGTTTTGTTGTCGTCGCCTGGATAATTTGCATCGGAGTCATTCTCACTTGTGCTGTGACAGAATCTTTGTATGGACTTTGTAAGAAAATTAATTAAATTAAAATAAATTAAAATATGTAAATTGTAATTAAAAGTTTAATTGTAGATATGGGACCGGAAGTGAGTAAAATGGTCATTTCAGATTTTGTCATTACAACAATTTTGGGTATATTTTTTACACAACCATTGTGCATCATATTGATGGCTATTATCAAGACGACAATTTGTAGAGTAAAATTAATTTAAATTTAATTAATTTAATTTCAAATAATTAATTTAATTTCAAATAATTAATTTATAATAAACAAAAATTAGAAAATGAATACTTTACAAGAAGATCGATTTCAAATAATTAATTTGGACACCAAACCAAAATTCCCACGTAAATCTTTTTCGTACCATCGTCTCCGTCCTAAAAGGAATCATCCACCTTTGAGTAATTTTGAGTCTTTTGTAAGTCATTATTTTAATTGTAATTTAACTCTTCAATTAAAATTCAACATTTTTTTTGTAGAAACTAAAAATTCAAGGGTTGAGACAACACAAAGCCAATCGTGGTCTCGTTTTAATGTTCATTCACATTTTTGTCATGTCTCTCATTTTATTTATTGCCTATTCAAATTTTTCCCGCCACGTAAGTCCAACGTCAAATTCCATAATTTAAAATTTAAATTTAAATTGCACAATTAATTTTAATAAAATTTAGGATTTTATTGCTGTACAAAACATCAAATCAGTTTTACAAGTAGACGAAGAATGGTCCAAAGTGAAGAATATTTCAGAGTAAATAAATAAAAACCAAATTAAATTGTACAATTAAATTAATTATTATCCTTAACCAGGTTTTACAATTATCTCCACTCAATCTTTGAAGAAAGTTTGTACCCTTCAAAATATTACAATGGAGCAGGGGTTCCTTATTCTGAACGCATTCCTGTCCTTCTCAAAGACGACTTTACTTACCTCGTTGGCGTCCCTCGTCTTCGTCAATTTAGAATTGACAATTGTAATAATTAAATTAATAATTAAATAAATTATTATAATTAACAAATTATTTTTCCAGCTTCCACTCCAAACGAAGGAGAATCCATTTCAGAATACTGGATAAAATTTGACACCAAAAACTACGGTCCAAAATGGCTCCCTTCATCATTACTACCATCCTCCACATTTTCCCGCAATAATATTTTCAAATATCACCCAAACACAGAGTCAACATACCATTTCGGCCTAATTCGAAATTATCCAAATGGCGGCTACTTGGCACACTTTGGCCGCAATTTGGAACGATCCCACTCCGTTTTAAAATATTTACTAAATTCAAATTGGCTCAACAAGAAAACCCGCGCCATTTTCTTTGAATTGACATTATACAACACGAACATAAATTTATTTTTTTATGTTAAATTAATTGCCGAAATTTCAACCACGGGAATGATGACGACAAATTGTCAAATTCATCCACTGACGGTCATTCACCCCCAAAGTTTTTCCCATGAAGAGGACACCAACGTCATCATTTTATTGGCCATTTACGCCACAATTTTTGTGACTACAATAATCAAAATAATTTTACAAATTTGGGAATGGCGAAAATACAAAAAATTTTACGTGTCCGAATGGATCTTCATTAAATTGACGTTGGGCTCAATTGGAGTGGGACTTTATAGACTTTGGTTGATAATTAAATTAAAAGAGGAGTTAAATCACGTGGCCGTCAATTCTCACATTTCAATGGCAAAAGCATCAATTTGGGACCAAATTCAAACGGATCTTTTTGGCTTGACTTTTTGTTTTGGGGTCATGATGATTTGGCAATTTTTATTTGCAACCCAGCGGGAATTCTACATTTTAATTGTTTGTCTTCAACTCATCAAAGGATATTTAATTGCTCATGCTTTAATTATCTTTATTTTAATGATTATTTTTGCAACTGTGGGCTATCTCCTTTTTAGCTCTGTTTTTGAATTCCATTCTGTCTATCAAAGTTTATTGACCCTTTTGCAAGAGGTGAGAATAATTAATTTTTTGCAAAATTAAAATTAAAAATTAAATTAATGTTTTAATCTAAAGGTCGTTGACCCTGCAATTTTGGTTGATGTGGAATGGAGAGGAGATAATGGCAGAGGAGCTGAAATATTTTGTGGATTTTTTTTAATTTGCCAAATTTTAATTGGAGTGAATCTCTTTATTGCTTTTATAAATAATGGCCTCTCCGATGCAAAAAAAATTGCCAGTGAAAAAAAAAATTGGATTAATTATTTCAATTTTTTGCGAAAATTTTGCAAACCCCCCAAACCCTCCATGCAACCACTCCCAATAATTCCACCATCAAGACTTTTGGACATGAAAGATTCCACGCGAATTTTTATTCGCGAATGTTTGGAGACAGTCGAGGTACAGCGAATGCAACAAATGAATCGAATTTGCAAAACTTTTTTACAAGACACAGACTACACTCTCGTGTCAAACAGTGCCAAAAATAAAAGATTGAGAATGAATGCCACTCTGGCGCGAAGACTTGAATTTATGAGAATTCTCACCCTCAAACTTATGGGCAGGTCACAAAGTCGGGAGGTCACTGGAGAAGACTTAGAAGCTCATCATCAATTTGGACAAAAAGTTTTACAATTAAAACTAAATAAATTACAACTAAAACTCCAGCATTTGACTAGTGTCATTGATAGGTTAAATGACAAGTTGAGATAATTTTAATTGAGTTTAGCTAATTTAATCAGAGTAGAGTTTTTTTTATAAATAATTATTTTGTGTATTAATTTTGTGAATATTTTTTTGGGTTGAAAATTAAATTGACTCTTTGAATTATTTTTAATAGAATTTTAAATGACAATGAGACTTTTATTTTAATTAAAAGTATGACTAATTTTAATTAAACTAAATCTGTGGTGAAAATGTTTTTCCCGGGATCATTTGAACAGTCCAAGTTCAACGCTTGACTCTCGTATTGGTCCCTGCTGTCCTTGAGCCTGTGCAATTTAAAAATTGACAAAATTAATAAATTAATTTCAAAATTAATTAATTATTAATTAAACTAACCATTTCATGCGAGAGTCACAGATGACGTTTTTATTAGCATTGAAATCAAGTTTATTGGCGGGATTAGCATTCAAAAAAGCTTCAAAGCTTTTCGCCGAAATGAATTCAAAATGGAAATATTTTATTTTGCAGATAGAATCAATTATTTTGCAGATAGAAAAAATATTTTATTTTGCAGATAGATTTTTTAAATGGATTTGTAATAATAATTTTGCTTTCATTTGTCA
>JAQIVZ010003738.1:0-12641 GCA_034700945.1 Arrhopalites spinosus
GCAAAAAATAAATAGACATTAAAAATTTAAATGAATGTTTCAAAATTTGTTTTAAATTGACCCAGCTCAACCCATCAAAATACTGACCTGCCAGTGCCTGCAAATAGTGTATACAGGGGAAAAGACAGATGACGGGTGGAAGTGGACGGAATTGTGGCGGGAACCACAACCGGGAGTCACTACCTGGACTTGTTCCGACTTCTCAGATGATCCAGATTGTGGCTACATGGACGTGGGAACCTACTCATTACAGGGTATGGATATCAATACTTGTGACGGTGGACCGACCAAGGTGGGTATAATTTAAGGGCTGTATTTTTCCGGGCGACAGAATTACAAAATCCACCTACCAAGTTAGGAGATCGTCAACACGTTTTTTGTGTTAATTAATTTCCTAATTTTGTCGTCCAGAAACTGTCGGTCGAAAAAATTAAAAATTTTTGGTTGATTTCCTAATTCTGTCGCCCGATTAAATAATAATAATTTAATTGAAATTTTTAAAAAATGGGAATTTATTATGCAGGGGCGGCGCTAGGCACAAGCAGAGCACGCATTTGCTTGTACCTAAAATTTTCAGACGTCATTTTGACCATTAAAAAATGCCCCTTTGAAGCTTCATTTTGCCCTTTTCTGGAAAGAATACATGCTTGTACCTTATTTTAGGCTGGCGCCGCCACTGTTATTATGAAACTCTGTCATGTAATTTTTTTCTAGATTGCCGTGCAAATCCATGGAGTGTGTAAAATGTTCAATGACGCCGGAAATAATTTTGATGACTACCATTATTTTATGGAGTTCTATCAAACTCCAAAAAGTACAAAATTTAATGCCAAAAATTTCCCAATAATTCCCAAAGCCCATATTGTTATGCCATAAAAACTTGAATTTAATGTCTTATTTCAAAACATTCTTTAAAAACTTTGATTTGGTTTTTTTGTCAAATCAATTAAGACAATTTAAGTAAATAAAATATTCTAAATTATTCAATTTTGAGATTGAAAAATGAACAAAAATTATTTTTGTGTTCCTATACAAAAATTTATGGCAGGAATCTGCTGGTCATAATTTTATTTTCAGTTATGGCGGGTACAAGAATGCAAGACCATGACCATTTAATTTAACAAATATAAAACAAAATAATGATTGTAATTTCATTTGTTCATTTATTTCATTTACAATTAAACTGACTTTGTCTACAAAATTTTATCTTGAACTGTAAATGTTCACATTTGTGAGAAATATTTTTTTAGAGCTTCCTCTTTCTCATAAAATTGACATGGAATTTCAATTTACATTAGAAAGATTAAGAATGCATTTATCATGATCAAGGACATTTAAAAATTAAAGTACAATTAAATTCTGTTAAATCTTATAAATGTATGGAGATTACTGACGTTTTTATTCATTCTACATTTAAACTTAACAAATTACACCCAACCAAATTTAATTATCTCTCTCTACGTTTTGCTTTAACTTTTTGTCTAAAATTAGATATTTAATTTCTCTCTTTGTAAATTAACTGTGCCATTATATTCTCAATTTATTTTTACTCTAAACCCGAGCGGGATTTTTGATTTTAAAAAATGAAAATAATTTCTAAACTCAGTTTTTGGACAATATTTTCAATTTTACTCATCACCATCGTCATTGTCGCTTCAGGTGAGCTAGAGTTAATGAACTAAATAAATATGTACACATTTAAATTATAAAATAATTATTATGAATTTAATTTTTGCAGATTGTTTTTGGACTAATTGTCAGTCAACACTTCATGAATTCAAATGTCCCGCAAATACTTATTGTAGTCGAATCGATGCCTCAAAATGTTGGATGCTCAAGGACCACGTGAGAGCTCGTTGTTGTCGTTAAAATAATTTTACAATAATCAATCAAATTATTTTTAATTATATTTAATTCACCGTATGATGAATTATGTCGAGTTACTTGACAAAGTATGCTTTTTTACAAAGAATTTTTGACTTTTGTCCTTTTTTTAGGTAATATTTCTGTTTAATTTTAAAAAATAAATGTTGTTTGTATATGTTTCAGAAAATGAACATTAATTTTAATAAAATAAAGGAAGGTTGTTTAAAATACCGTATGTACTCAAAATATAACTGGTCTCTAGATGTAGCCGGTCTTAAATTAACGCCCGGGCAAAAAAAACTTCACATGGTAGTTGGTCTGAAATTTCATCATCTCTGTTTTGCCATTGCTGTTAGGGGTTGGAAACCGGTTAACCGGTTAAGTATTGTATCACTACTCTCGATCAAGATTGGCATGTGATCTTCTGGATAAAGCTCATTCTTCAGGCAGTCACACAACTCTGACAAAATTTATTAAAGGCCTTGCCTTAAAAGAACCACAATTTCCCACTGATGACATTGTAATAGCCATAGACAATCAACAAGTCCTCGTTAAAAATTATAGAATCCATGTGGGCTCAAAAATACCGCAAAGTGATGTCACAAATATGTGTGCTTTTCGAGAATTAAATAATTTGGATCTCCAAAAAAAGTTACTTTTTCCTTTTCCTTGTTTATTGCCAAATCCTAAAATTCCCTCTAAATATGATTGGCTTTTCGAAAAATGGTCCAAAGCTTACCACAAAATGAATGAAATTCATCGTGCTTCCAGAATAAAGTTTATGGAATTAAGGCTTAATTTTGTGAAAAAATTTTTCAATTTCTATTTCCAAAGAAAGTCAAGGAATTGGACTAGATTACAAGCGGGTTTCACGTGGAGAAAGTCAGATGAAAATTTTTAATTTGGAGTCATTGTTGGTCAATCCGAATTCAAAAGTGAATCTAAAAGAAATTTTAGAAATTATTTTAGAAAAGTCTGACCAAGTTGACCCTGACAAAAAATGGATAACAGTTGTGTGTGATGGATTGCCGTACACAATGATTTATGACCTGGTCTCATCGACTTTTGAATGCTCAACATGTCGTACAGAATTGACTGGTGATGACATTGATGCCCATTGGCAAGACTGTGCAGTTGTACCAACTAAAGCCAGCGGCCATCCCAGAGCCCAGTTAAAATTTCGAAAAATAATTTTGAAACCAAGTGAGTTTCAACATGGTTTTTAATTAATTGTTTACAAACGTGAATTAAGTTATAATTTTGTAGGAAATGGCCATATCGAAATGAATCTCTGCAAGTCGTTCATGAATCTTTACTTTGACATTTCTGTCAAACCAGTAGCAAAAATATTTGGCTTTTCTTCCCCCAAAGCATTGGATTATATTCGGAAGTGTAAAAGCCATCACGTTACTTGGCAAATATTTCAGGTTTATCAACTCATAATTTAATTTATCCAATATGTACCTAATTAAAAATGTGTACTTTTCATGGGAAAAAAACCATCCAAATCCAAACATAAAAATGGCTTCCCACATATTGTTTGAATTTCTGTATCCAATTTTTTTGTTTCGTGCGGGCATTCGCTAGTGCAATGGAGCAGTTTCGCTGGCAGCAAGGGAAAAAGCCTCGGCATTATTTTATGGTTTTCACCATCCCCGCTATCAAAAAATTAATTTTTATGACGTCATGTTCACGTTTGAGAACAATGGGAAAGCTTTTGACATTTTGTTGGAACAGTCCATGAGAGAAGCCGGTGATGAATATAAAAATCCACCTGACTTTCACTTTAAAGGGGTCAACATGAAGCATAAAAAATGGCTTCCTAAAGGTGTCCCAAGTCCGGAGCAATGGATTGTCACAAGTCGTGCAATGCCATCCTTAGAAAACGTGAAAACGATTTGTCTTTTTTAATTTGTCCTTCTTTTTAACCGGATGACTTTAAATTTTTCAGTTGACCGGCAAAGTGTTTTATGATCTGGGTCTCACCGTTGACACTACAACAGAACGCATCGTCGACCTGTCTCATGAAATAATTGCCACCACAAAATATTTGAGGTCGTCATCTTCATTGGCGTATGTAGTGAAAGTGCCACTTTCACCGGAAGGAGATCGCCTAGATATCTCAATACTGGAAGTGGTGCCCCATTGTGAAAGTAATCGGAGAAAGTATTATCAAAGTACTTTGAGTGGAAAAAATGTAACTTTGCATTCATTTCCTATTCCACTGTCAAAAAAGACTGATAAAATTGGCCCTGTCTTAAAATCGTGCCAGAAAGTATTGAAGGAATTGGGACCACGAGAAAAAAACTTGTACAAAACTCAAATAGAAAATTGTACAAATTTAAATCAAGCTTTACTTTTGTTGGGTTCTATTGAAGAGGAAGCATTTGAGCTAAAATTATGGTGGGACGCAGAATGGAACATGATCGATTTTAACACTGAATTTAATTAATTCAATCGTGGGTGGAAAATCTTGCAGGGTGTAAACCCTTCACCAAACTAGCACTTTACCTCCACCCTATGATCGTAATGTTGAGAAATTTTTTTTGCCGATTTTTTGCGAATTTCTCAAATTTTCTTCACCGAACGCGGTTCGGGAAAAACGCATTATTCAATTTTTGTAAATTTTATTTCAAACTTTTTTCTTTAAAATTACTGTCAAATATTTAATTTAAACAATTAAAGGAAAAATAATAATTTGTGGCTTGAAACTTTCATGGGATTAAATTAATGCTAGGACACAAAAAATAAAATTTTAATTAGGATTGGCTCGGGAAACATTGAGCATGGCACAACGTTGCACATAATGACGTGAGCAAAACCAAGGTGGCATTGATTACACTTCCTCCTCCATCTTCGCAATAAAACCAGTACAGGCCATATGAACCCGAGCTACAAAATTAATTGGCCATGTATTTTTAATTTGAATTGATTTATAAACCAATAAAAATTAGTATGCCTACCAGTGCAAGATGGAATACTGCAGTAAACCCAAACTGACTGAATTTCTAAGGCCTCAATCAACGCCGTGTCGCGCCAGCATACAAAAGAAGAACCGGAAGTTGTATGATCAAATGCCCTACTTTCTCCTCGCCTAGGAAAATTGAACACGGCGTTACTTGAAAAATTTTCATTAGAAGAGATCACTTCGGCCACTGCCTTTGAAAATCCTGTCTTAACTGCTTCAACAACACTGTCCACAAGTTCAGTTGGTTTGTCCAGACGGTAACATTCAAGTTTTTGGCGTTTTTCTGGAATGGAAAAAATAGTCCTTCTTCATAAAAGTCCATTTTATCTTTGGCACCAACTCGGCGTACCCTCATGTATGCCGTTACACCGCTCATTTTGTTCAATTCGTTGGTCTAATTCATATAATTAATTAAATAGTTTTATTTAATAATTTTAATTTAATAATTTTAGTAATAATATTTTTACCCTTGAGCTAATTGACTTGACTCTAGTTTTTATTGCTCTATAGTTTGCCTTTGAATCCGACGTCAATCGGCCCCCTTCAACTTTTCGCCTCTTGTCAATTTTTTCACTGAATTGTTCCGCCGCCGCTGAGTCAAACGTATGAGACACAAAAGTTATAATTGGAACGTTTTGGTCAGCCATAATTGTATTATGATTTTAATAGCCATATAAATAATTAATTTATGAATATTAAATTCGAGAAAATCATGCATAGAACCTTCTTGGCCAAACGCTAAGTTTGAAATGATTTTTTGTGGCAAAAACAAAAGTATGGTTTATTTAATTTTTATTGGGATTTATACTTAACGTTGGTGACATTGTAGAGAATTTAATTCTCTATTTTTTAAAAATAATTTGCATACATTTTGGGCTCATAGGGACTTCCGCGAGGACATTTCTTGTCATTGTCACCGATGGGCATAATATCATGTTCCTTGGGGGCATATAAATATCGCCAGGGCATATTTATGTGCCCCTTGGGTCACGTATCCATGTCATCTTTTGAGGGCATTATTATATGCCCTGAGACACAAAAATATGCCCCATGGCGTAGACTGGACATGCAGCCTATCATTTTAGAAATTTCATTTTTCCATCAAATCACAATTTAAATATCTCAACAATTTTTTGATTCATGCCATGATAATAACAACTTTATATTTATAAACTTTTCTAAATGAGCAAACATTCATTAACCTTGTCCTCCCAACCAATTTAAAACTTTCAAATTAAAAAAATACACTTCAAAAAAAAGTTTGCCACATCAGTAGGGTGACCACCTTAAAAGTTTCAAACAAGGGACACAATTTTAAATGGCTTATTTTGTCAAATTTTAGAGTATTAATCCCAGATAAAAATACCAGAAAATACCAGAAAACGCAAGGTACACAAGAAATCGTATCTATTTCCCTTTGTGCCTATTTACTGTTGCTATTTTTCACCTTGCGATTTCTTGTGAATTCTTATTGCTATCTTTGATACGCCTTCCTAGCTTTTATTTTACTCCCAGGGTTGCGCTTTTGTTTACACACAGAGTAGGTATACGTATACTTGCTCTGTTGTATGCAAGGCCCAAGTCCTCTAGTCTCCCAAAGTAGGCCGTACTGACGAGTCCTAATAAGAACGAAACTGCGCAGTCTACGGCTCTTAATTTTGTAGTATTTATTTATTTTAATTCAACTAAACCCTTGTGGTGGTTGACAATACACACCTATGGTGGTATTGATTTTTACAGCCCCTTTTCAAAATTTTGCTGAAAATATTTCCCTTTGTGACTATTTACTGTTGCTATTTCTCCTCTATCCCTCTTCTGGCTGTCACGTTTATTTACAGAAATTCCCCCACCCACTTTTCAGTTGCCAATTGTATGGACCGGACCTCTTTTTTTGCGTGGGTGCAAAATCTTGCAAGGACCAAAGGCTTCACCGAACCAACACCAATTTCTTCACCCAAAAGTGTACCGGTGAAATTTTGATTTACTTTTTTGCATTTTTTAAAATTTACTACATATGATAATAACGACTGTAAAATGAATATTGTATGTATTCATTTTTATCCACCACTATGAAATTATGGGCTGTCCCTCTGCGGCTCCGGTTGGATTTTAGTTGAAAAAGAATTTTAATATGTGAGGAGAGGAACATCCACATATTTATTTGAGACATGGCCGTCAAAAATGAAATTTAGGAGAAAGATACGTGTGCATATACATACATAAAATTATGGATTTTAGATCCACAATTATTATGGACTCTGACTAGGGAGTGAAACACAGGCTGGTGTAACAGTGGAGCAACTGGAGTATGGAGGCTGAGCCTGTCTCAAACAGAATATTTGAGTCCCTTGTTTTTGATGAGGAATTCAAGCACGGATTTACAATTAAAATCAAATGACATGCATAGGTACATAGGGAATAAGCAGTACTTGTATTTGACGAAAAAATTCAACTGGAAGCTCGTTTGAGGATAGTCAAAATTGTTAAAAAAATGTTGGGACAGGCTTTAATGCCACTGTGATTCCTGGTGGGAGACTATTATTTTCATTTTGGACATGTCAGTATTGTCTAACCCAAGGTAATATTTTTCAATCCCCAGTTCTACTCGGATTTCCCGCCCTCCATCCTATTCTCCTAAGCTCACTCCAGGTATCTACTCCAAATCCCGGGCTCATCTCGTCTCAAGAATTAATCCAACGCAAATTTGTGATGGCTTAATTCCCCACCCAATTTCTTACACTCTTAACGGTGTGGACTAGTTACACCGACTACGTACAAAGTCTCTTAAAAGGTATTTTCAATAGATAAGGTCGTGTCTTTTTTAGATTCGGGAAGAAAAATGGAGGGGCCGTGAAAAATGAGCAGAATTAAAGGCAATTGACGGAATCGGGGAACAAAATAAATTTAACTTGCAAACCATTCAAGTTCAAAGCTAGACTCAAAAAGGGTCAGCGATGGCTCAGAGTGGGTGAAAATTTGGTGAATATTCTTAGAGCTAACTTTGATTTGCAACATTAAAACTGACCTTGACCCAACATTTCCTTCCCACGTTTTTTTGAATGCCTTTTCTGAAGTGGAGAGAAAAGGCCCTCAAAAAATGGGATCGGAGGTTCAAATTAAATGGCCAGCTACGAAGAAATTTGAATAATTACGGTTTCAGCATGCACATAATATTTATTTAACCCTAAAAATTTCCGGACAATTTTTACAATCGTACTCCAAGTCGGGACATTTAAAACGATTTTTTTACTTTTTTTGACGCGGGACGAGGGGTCAAAAAGCGGGACGGGTGGTCACCCTAAGCAGATGACTGATACCAATGCTGATCATACACAGTTCAGTCTTAGGTCCCAGTACCTAAAGTTAGGGTATTGTACTATAATGATAAATGAACATTTAAAAATTGTTTTGATTCTGGTAATTTCATTCCAATTTCTGTGGCGTGCGTCAAAACGTGAAAACACGTTTGATTACCTTTTGCAAACAAAAACAGAAATTTAATTAAAATTTATTAAACCTTGATTTTTTTCATTTTCAAATTATCCCAAATGAGAAGATAAAAACAAAGGAGAAAAAATACTTTTAACATTTTACTCCCAAAATTTGTTTCTTTTGTTGTTAAAGTACCAACAAAATTTGTTGATGGGAAAAAATTTTTCATTTTCATTTTGCAGTTTGGTGAGGATCAGAAATTGTTTGAAAAATCAAGAAAATGTTGACAAGTAAAGATTTGAAGTACAATTATCGAATATTCCGATTCATCACTGTGACCGGATTCTTTTCCATCACATTTGACATGAAAACAAAAAAATGGAGCGTAGCCACTTCCCGTGCTCGAAGGGTCGTTTTTCGCACCTGGCAATTCATCAGCCTGTGTCACATGATGTACACCTGTATTCGTACCATGCAAGCCTTCTTAAAGCCCAAGGAACTCAATCTCAAAGTCCATCAAGTCGGGGTCATGATCATCATCCCAGCAGCTCTTATCTTGTCTTCGTATGGCATTGAAGTCTCATACAATCGTCTCGTTCATCTCACTACTCAAATCATGAACGAATTGTACGATTTTGATGACCCGGAACCGCAAGAACCAGGTAATATTTTTTGGGGCCAAATTTTTTCTAAAAAATTTGTCCCAAAAGTTCAGAATCTCATTTTTTTTGATAATCCCCAGAACCGGATTTGGAACCGGAACTACAGAATGAGTACAAGGAAGAGGATAAAAAACCAGTTCAAGAAAAAAAACCACAATCTGATGAAGTACCAAAACGGACCACCCGGGAGTGGATTATCTGTAACATTCCAATAACAGTGAACAGTGTCACGGGTAATTATTTTGTTTTTTATGCTCTGGACAAACATATGGCCATGCTCCTCTACAGCATAGTTCCACCTGAGTGGCAAAATGGATTCACTCTTGGATTCTGTATTTTCTGAGATGTGATTCTCTATCATTATGGCATCTGCTTCTTGTCTCTCATGCCATACTCTCTTCTCTCATTCTTTGTCAAATTTTCGCGGGACATTCACACTCAACTGACAGAGCTCAAGTAAGCACAATAAAAATTAAACAAATCGCTTTATTTGCTTTTGTTGGGTTACAGAAATTGAAATTTGCCGCTCTCGCTCCGTCTCCAAATGGCAAAGAAGGGAATGCAGGAACAGAATTTGAGGATAAAACGATTTAATATATGTTTTCAACACACAGTCTACTTGGCTAAATTGGTCTGTTTTCTGACAGTCATTGCTGGAGGATTTGAGGGGATTTATTTGATCCACAGAAATCCTTTATTTGCTGCTACTTATGTGGGCCTCTTCTTTTATAATGGTTTGGGGTTTTTTGTGGGGCTATTCAATACCGCCCATCGAGTCACCTCTGATATGAATAATCTCAAGAAACAAATTCTTCTAGAAACGGAGAGACTCCAAGGGATCCACCAAAGGGATAAAAAAGAGTTACAAAGATCTGTGAGAGCTATTCCAAGAGCCACTATCAAACAAGGTGGGTTCATGGATGTCGAGAAGAATTCTGTCCCACTTTTTTTGGAGTTTACAGTTCAACAAATTGTCAGTCTACTCCTCACATTTTAAATGGTGATTTATGCTAGTTAGTAGAGATGTAGTGACAATCAATTAAATGGCTATTTTATTTAGTTTGTGGTAGTCTCAAAATTTTATTAAATTATTGTTTAATTTATTTTTGTTCAATTTAAACAACACTGACATTTAAAATTTAATGTAATTTTCATGAAATCAGTTAGCACAGTTTTTAATATTTGATTAAGTTTGAATTTAATTTAATTGATTGACATGTTTTTTATTTAAAATTTATTCCATTTTTGATTTTTTGGAGTCATAAGTCTACACTGATTTTGGCATTAAAGTAATTAAAATATTCAATTAAAAACAATAATTGTAAATTATTGTATTGACAGTATTTTGTGAAAAATAATTTAATTTAGCTGTAGCATAAAATTGAATGTAAATGTTTAATTACAATAAAATTCTTTTGAAAATTAAACATACTCACCAATTTTAGTGTAGCCAGTTTTTCTCCCACCCCATTTGACCCCATAAACTCCTATTAAAATCCCACCCACTAAACTCAACCCTACAAAGACTCCCTCCAAGAAAATGAAAACCCGATTAAATTTTCTATATCCTCCACAGCCACTTAAAGCGGGGAAAATGTAGATTTGTGTAAAATTATCGGGTATAAATTTAGTTGACCTTTTGACCGTGTAAATTGGATTACAATTAAAAATTAGAGCTTCATCTTCCTCTTCTTTTGTCTCAAATTTATGAAAATTTTTACGACTTTCTTGAACAATAAAATTCCCCACATATTGAACCATTTCAATTGCTCTTTGGCTATGCACTACATTTGACCCAGGATCATTGACCTCGAAAATAATGTTTTCGGGATGCCACTGCAAAAGGTAGACAGGTCGACTTGCGTTGATTGACTCGAACGTGGAGACAAATTCCAGGCCATTTGAGTCAACAGAGGTCGTCAATAAGGTCAAATGTTTGTCGAGACCCGACTCACTGAAATTGAATGAAGTCATGCATTTTTTATGGGAGTTGGGGGTGACCTCTAAATTTTTTAGGGTGTCAATTATTTCGGGGGAGGCCTGGCGGAATAATCTGGAGTTATTGGGATTAGTTGTAAAATTCAAATTGATGCCAACGTTCACTGAGGAGCAATCAGTGAGCCAATAAGAATTCAAATTATGCGCCCATTGTTCCAATATTAGAATCGTCGCCATTTCCATTCCTTGACAAACCCCGTAGATCACATAGGGTTCACCCCTGTCGTTTGATTGGGTGGCAAATTTGAAAAGAATTTTGGAGGCAGTTTCATAATCGGAGGATTTGAGGTCCCTGTTCCCGCCCGGAAGTAAAAGACCATTTGTAGATTCGACTATTCGGCGGTAGTAGTCTTCACTTTGACGAACCAGGACGGGGACCTAAATTATTTTTTTTAATTACAATTAATATAATAACGGTTTTAATTAAAGGAATCTTACTACTCGGGCACCAGAAGACGCCATATGTTGGACATAGGGGGCACCAATGTAAGAAATTTCGTCTGTGTCATCTCGACCTTGAGCCAGTATTCCAATTATGGGACTATTTTTGTTAGTTCTAATTTCTCCCGCTGCCAGACATGTAAATGAGAATATGAAAAGAACAAGTAAAATATAATTTTTTGACATATTTTTAAATGTTTAAAATTAATTTGAGAGAGTTGATGCGATGCCACAGTCTGAGACGCAACTGTAAGTTGGAAACTTTGTGAATATTAATTTAATCCTTGAATTTAATTGAGATTAAAGTATGACCTCTTTGATCTTTAACTTTTAGTTGAGGAATGAGGATGCATTAAAAATTATTTACATTGAATAAAAAATAAATGGAGAACATAATTATGTATAGATTGTGGAAAACTACAAATCAATCAAAAATTAAATTAATTTAATAACATTTAAATAAGCTTTTGAAAAAGAAAATTAAAATCTTTCCTGAGGGAAGTTGAGATTTTCAATTTGATTCAAAAAAGTGTAGGGTCCACATTGTTAAAATTAATTTTTAAAATATTATTTTAATTTGTGTCCATGATTCGGCTGCATATTAGCTCGTAACCCCCTTTTGGTCCGACCTCACTAATTGACGGAATGATCACCGCTGCTAGAAAAAATTCATTTAACAGACAGATACATAAAAATTAGAAAGAGTGTCAACTGTCAAAAACAACTCGTTGTGCCCAGTTGGAAGGTAATTGGAATAGTTGTAAGATGAAAGTAAGTTTTGAGGGTGCCAATAATGTCTCGCAAATGTATAAATTATTTTGTTTATTAAAATTTCATTTTTATTTATTTCGTTTTGTCTATTTATGTTGAGACCTAAATTTATTCAAAGCAAACGCCCTCGCCGTACGGACAAGAAATTTTTCCTCGGCAAGTTGTACCCTCACATTTTCCAAGGCATAAATTTATGTGACCAGCTAAATAATAGGTCGGGTAGCTAAATGGTAGATTTGCCAGCAAAATAATAATTCGAGAAGCTAAACGGTAGAAGGGCCAGCTAAATGGTAGAATGGTCAGCTAAATGGTAGAAGTGCCAGCTAAATGGTAGAATTAGTATCTAAATATAAAACCGTAAAATAGAACCAAAATTAAATTTTAAAAAATAGACACAACGACATTAGGATTATTGGGAACCTATGTAACAACAACTCAAGAACATATTATTTACAACTCATTTAAGGTAAAAGTAATTGTATTCTATAAATTGGACAAAATGA
>JAQIVZ010003739.1:0-12634 GCA_034700945.1 Arrhopalites spinosus
TGACCCAGTCCATGATTCCAATGGTATGGAATGTAGCCACAATTCCATCCAAAATTTATGACCTTTCCCAAAAATTTGACTTGATTTGACATTTTAATTTTTTCAAAAATCAAGTTAAAATTGTTAAATTTTTACATGGACTAAATACAGTCAGAGCAACTGACCTATATTTTACCCAAGTAAATACAAGAAACAAATAAATTCCTTAGACTCAAATATTGAGTCTGAAATTGTACACAAGGGAAACCAATGTCAATTAAGTTGAAATATTTAATTTTCTCATAAAGTTGATGAATTGAAAAACGAGATGACTTGACATGGTACATATAATAATATAAACAGCCGCAGAGTTTCATATATGGCTAGTCTTGCATATAAAACGTGGTCAGTCAATAAACATTTTCCCCGGCCTTATTGGCTTGTACCCGTCAGTGTCCCTCATGCCAATGAAAACTCTGCATGCTGCTTTTTAATTTCTACAATTAATTTTCGTATTGATTCACACTTTTGACTTTTATAGCTCACTTACCTTAATGAACATTGTGTCTGTACATGGACAAGTTTAATTATTATAAAAGTTTATTATTTCACAGTTAATATTCGCGTCAATGTCGTTTCATTTCCGATTCACACCCAGATTAATTTCATTAGAGCCATTCAATGACAATTAATGTCCATCACTTGATTTTTCTCTCCCCACCCCTGTCCAGACTTCCGAGAATTTTGATGTTTGTCCCCGACCAAAAATAAAATGGAATTGTGGGGCAGGGAATTTTTGGGGATTGTCTTTGGGAGAGAGAAAGCCAAGAAAATTATGAAGGACCCACTGAGGAGTAAAGCAAAAGAACTTGGGAAATAATTCCAAATGTTTAATACAAAATATCGAAATACCTGGGTAACGTTCCATCGAAAGCCTTTTCCATGGAGAATTTGCATGAAAACAAATATTATCCATGGATAAAATTGTTTCCATAGAAAGACGCTGTCAACTGACAATTGACAGAAAACAAGATTTTATCCGTGGAAAAGAATATTTCGTGGACAAAATAATTTTCATTCATGACAGACATGAATTTCCAATTGACGGAAACAATTGAGGATTGAAGGAACCACAATGATGGCTGAAAATGAGATTACAAGGATTGAAAAGTGGGGAGACAAAGATACGCATGATTTAATTGCCCTGTACACATCTGTCTGTTGGCAAAAAGAGTTTCAAAATGTTCGTAAAAAACATATCCACGTTTGGACCAGGCTCTCAAATTTTCTCAAGAAACCGAATGTCAACGGACAAAAATGTAGGGACAAATGGCACTCAATCAAGAAAGACTACTACAAAGAAAAAAAGTACATTTTCAAAAAAATTAAAAGTTAACATTTATTCAGAATAATTATTTCATAACTAATTATGATTATATTTATTTTAAATAATTCTAAATAAAAGTAGTTAATTTAATTTCACGTTTTAGTGCACTAAAAAGTGGCACTGGACCTTCAAATTGGCCATTTTATCATGAAATGGAGGCCTTCCTTGAACAAAGGTCAACGACAATCCTGTTAAAAAATCCTGTTTCAACGGTCGACAGTCCCGATGGAGTTTCCAATTCTACGTTAGTATTAATTTCAAAATATGCATCAAAAAAAATCATAATATTTTAATTGTTAATTAATTAAATTTGCACATTTTAGGCCGATCAATGCTAGTCAAGGGTCTGACTTCTCTGACCAAGAAACTGATGAATCGGCCAGTGACGCTTCTGAAGTTCCGCCCTCTAGTGTCGCAAGTAGTACTTCCGCGAGTTTTTTAGCGGGGTCAACTACAATTCTTGGTCAGAATCGGAGTCAAGGAAATAAACGAAAGGCCGCAAGTAGTATTGACGAGGCTGTTTTACAATACTTGGAAGAGCAAAAGAAAGAGTCCAAAAAGCAAGCTGAGCTCACCAATCAGCTACTTTCAATCTTGGGTGATATCAGAACGTCTTTAGTGTCTAGAGGTCAACTCCATGCTCATCATCCCAGTCCAAATTCTCATCCATTTGTCATGCACAATCCTCCCAACCAAGTCATGTCAAATGTGCCAGTCCCATCCGTTGTAACCCTTCGACTCCCAAGGGCGTCTCAAAATGAAACATTTAAGGTAGAAATAGTTCAAGGGGGTCAACGATCGTTTTACTTGCATTTAGCTAATGCTACTGAAAAATAATTTTAAGTTTAAATGTTAAACTTTTATTACAATAATGCATTACCAGTGTAGTGGGGGTTTGATTTTAAGCGTCATTCAAACAATTTATTTTGATTTAAAAATTAAACCTAGAGTACGAGACGACAAATTATATACAAGTTGTAACATATGGTTACATTATTATTATATACATATACATATTGTACTTATGATATAGTCTGGGTGTTCTCCCGCTAGTACTACTTCAGGAAGAATAGCAGGGGACCGACCAGACAGATTTGGACTATACGCGAGTGTGGTACCAATTGTCTTTGCTCTTTTGAGAATAAAACCCTTTGACTTCAAGATTCTTATTTCATTTACTCAAGCTTACTCTTATTCTATTTTATTATCCTTTTATCTATAATTCTAATCATTATTATTATTCTTCGTGAAAATCAAGTGTTACAAGTGGTGGAGAAGCGAGACGAGCCCCTATCCAAGAGAATCTGAGCTACATTGTTGTCGGTCAAGGTTGGTGATACAAATTATTACAAAAGTAAATTATTCCCCATCTCAAAATCACAAAATTCTTTTTTCCCCGTTTTTCCCTCATATTTGTGCACATCCTTGCTTCCTATTGCGTAAGCGTGTATTTGATTCGCATTTTATAATTTCGAATCTTAGGCAGTGTCTTGTGGCGTTTTCAGTAGTTAGAGAACAAAAAGGATAGACTTGATAGAGAATAGCGACTTTGAATAAAATATTTATTATTATTTGATTTCTCACAATTTTGAAATTTTAGTAACACTGCCTTTTATACTGTTCTTTATCAAAAGATTGTAAACGTTATATTCGATTTTATGCAAAAATAATATTCAAATTTACTGTTCTTTATTCAGGGATTTCTCATTCGAGGCATTAATCAGTAAATATTGCTGTCAAATGGATCAAATTATTACCGAATTGCGTGAAGAGCTCGAAGCTCTCAAGGTTCAATTTCAAGAAAAAATAGTTCAAGTAGAGTTGCATGAACTTGAGAAAGCTCAGCTTGTGGAGTCTAGATCATTATTAGCTCAAAATTTAGAAATTTTGCGTATTCAACAAATTTGTATGGACTTGAAAAAATCTACTGTTTCAATTGGACAACGGACCAGAGATTTTTTGGGAACAATTCTCCCATATGATGGCAGAGCTACTGCGGATAGCTGGCTTGTAGCCATTGAGAGACTAGCTACAAAACAAGGTTTAGACTATGAATGTTTAATATTTAACATGGAAAAAATTATGACTTTATCAAAAAATACAATAGTAGTTAATTGGTTCCAAAGTGTTCGTACCGAGTTACATAATTTGACTGAAACTGAACCAAACTATACCATCATATGGAACATTTTTTCTGATAAAATGAAAAAGTTTTTCAGTGTTGATGCCTTACGCGCTGCTGCCCGTAGCGAATTGCAAACTGCTTTGTACGAATATCCTCAACCCTCGGGCTTATATCACAAAAGAAATTATTCTTCGTTGTGACCCCTATGTAACCACACAAGAGGTTATACGAATGTTGAAAGAGGGACTGCCAAAAGATATTCGGCAATATTTTCGGTCATCATTTTTCGATGAAAATGATTTTGCCTCGGCGCTAGAAGAACATGTTAATGACATAAGACAAAATCCCATTTCTCATACATCCTCGTCTACAAATAGTATTCCCTACTCTACTTATCAAAGTCCTCAAATACAACCCGAACTTGCAGCTTTTCTACGTCAAGCAACAGCCACAGCTGTACCATTACCCTGCCGCCCAGCACCAATTAGCTCGTCTTCAGACATGATATGCAAGTATTCCAAAAAACCAGGTCATTTCATTCGTGATTGTCGCAAGTTGGCTTATAAACGATCGATGGAACAGCAGGGTATTAGTTCGTCTGTTGAAAATTACCCCCTAGTAATCCTCATGCATCTTTCAACGTTCAAGGTTCAAGATATTCTCAAATTCCAAATCTTAATCCTCATTTTTCACCTTTCCGACCACATAATGGGTCTGCCACAGCTAAAGCGTTGACTTAACATACTTCTGATTCAAATTCGGGAAACGAATAGGTCTGGTATCACGGGAATATCAGACCAATTTGTATCCTTTTTCACAAACAAATAGTCATTTTTCGTATGCTCAAATTGCTTCACTTAAACCTTGTTATACTTATATTACAAATAAAATCAGCAAGTTTGAATCCATGTCCATTTATCGTAAAAATAATCTAAACTTGAAATACAATCATTTTATTCCGAAATCCCCGTCAAATTCAAAAAATCCAATCACAGTACACATCCCGTTATGTACTAAATGTCTAACTACTTCAACTCATAAATTATCTCAAATCCCAAAGTTAAATTACAAAACTCATGTGAATCACTGGCTAAACCAAAACCGCTTTGACATTTTGTCGGAGTCAGATGATAATGACAGTGTTGTAACTACTCATGGCTCAGAGTCATCATCTCAAAGTATCGGTAGTCAACCTTTGAAGTTAAATAAGCGTAAATATGGTAGAGAAATTTTTCAGCGGTTGGATATTTATGGGTATCCTCACGTGGTAAATGCTTTAGTGGATACAGGTGCAACTTGTTCAACTATTGCCCCTTCATTTTTACACGAACTTCTTCAAAGTGGTGCCGTGACTAAAGTGAAAGAAATTGAACCGATTCAATTTACTATAGCTACTGCCAATACAAATCCTCAAGTAGCAACTGAAGCAGATTTACTTGCTTTTCGATTTAAAAATTTGGAGTTAATTGAACCCTTCGTTGTGCTTCCTAATGCAAGTACAAGTATAACTTTGGGTCTTGACATTATGGGTGATCATGATTTGTCAGTAAGGACAAAAAAATTAGGTATAGAAATAAAAGATCTTAAGCCTACAATTGTACCAATTATTGATGTGAGGAATACACAATCAAAACTATGCTACTCGCGTATATGAATTACCCCCCAAATTATTTCATCGAGTCACATTATATTCCAAAGATAATATAACTGGTGATATTTTAATTATTCCCAATAAAAGTTTGAGCAAACGTATCCTGTACACGTTGGTGCTTCCATAATTTATATGAATAATAATCGTGGAGACACATACGTTTTAAGTCCAACTTCTGAAACTATTATTATACCGAAACATTCTATTCTAGGTTAGCTTGAGCATTGTTCTGTTCCTGAAGAATATTATGTAGAAACGGAAACATTTACAGCTCATATTAATTCCATGAAATCACAGCCCATTTCGTTTTCGAAGAGGAATGGTCACAATTCGAAGTTTATTCTAAATTATCAGAAGTTCAAAAATTACAATTAGAAGAAATTGTGACTAAAAACAGAGGCGCTTTTGCATTTAAGGATTCTGAAATAGGCCTGGTTAAAGGTCATTATTGTGTCATTGATACAGATGACTCTCCTCCAGTTTACCAAAGACCTTATCGTCAATCCCCTACTGCTAGGCAAATTACCCAAGATATTTTGAATGATGATTTGCAAAAAGGACTGATTCAACCTTCTAAATCCCCGTATGGTTCTCCGACTAGTTTAGTAAAAAAAGACGGTACATTTAGACTTTGTACTTTGACAAATTAAGAAAAATACTTATCCTTTACCACTAATAGAAGATGTGGTAGATCACTTACATGGTGCACAATTTTCTACTACTGTGGATGCTAATCAAGGGTTCAAACAAATGGAAATGCATCCTGACAGTATAGAAAAGACCGCATTTGTCACATCTGATGGTAAATATGAGTGTCTACGAATGCCTTTTGGGTTGTGTGTTAGTCCGGCAGAATATCAAATGATGATGGATAAAGTTCTTGGTGGTTTGAAATGGACAATGTGTATGGTGTACATTGATTGTCATACATGGAAAAACTTGGGACGAACATTTAGAACGATTAGATACTGTATTACAAACGCTCGCATTAGCTGGCGTAACTTTAAAACCAAAGAAATGTCGCTTGGGTTTCACGGAACTTCCGTACCAAGGTTATATAATTTTTAATCATGGAATTTCAGTTGATCCTGAAAAAATTAGAGCTATTACTGCCTACCCCCGACCCCAAAATATTGACGACGTTAGACAATTTTTAGGTCTTTGTGGGTATTATCGTAGGTTTGTCCCTAATTTTTCTTCTTTAACTACTTGTATTACTCATTTATTAAAAAAAGATGTTGAATTTATATGGTCACAAGAACAACAAGACTCGTTTGAAACCTTAAAATTAAAATTAACTGAGGCTCCTATATTGGCATATCCTAGTTTAAATGGAGACATCGAGATAACATGTGATGCCTCTACGAGTGTGCCAAATCTCAAGTCCCAACTCGTTTCATGCCTTTGACCTAATCCTCGTTAGTAGACATCCAGTTCCTTCGCTTCGTTCATTAAAGATCCCCTTTGATGAGTTAGAAATAACTGATCTCGATAATGATGAGCCATTGTTTACTACCTGTAAAGAGATCAGTAGAGACTCTTTTAAATTTGCTCAAACATTGGATCTTAACATCGTCAAAATTATTAATAATGTGAAAAAGAACGGAGAAACAAGATCTACAAATTTTCCCCATATTTATAGTAAACATTACGCTTTAATACACGATATCCTTTATAAATCTAATACGGAAGATGCCGGTAGATTGTGGAAATTTATAGTGCCAAAATCTATGCGACGATTAGTTACGGAGTCAGTTCATAGTCATATTACCGGAGCTCATTTTGGAGTTTTTAAAACTTGGCAAACCATGAGGCTACGCTACTACTGGCCCAAAATGTTTAGAGACATTGAAAGATTTCTCAAGACCTGCCCAACTTTACAATCTTTTAATTCTAATACGCAAACTGTTGTGGGTCCTTTGAATCCTGTACTTCCCCCGTCAGTTCCTTTCACCAGAATAGCAATAGATTATATAGGGCCATTTCCCCGAACTCGCCGTGGTTATACTTATGCTCTGACTTTAATTGATCACACGACTAGATACCTCATGTGTATCCACTGTAAAAGTGCAACATCAGCTGAAGCTATCAAGGCAATTACGTATAATGTATTATACACACATGGAAGTATTCCTCAGTTAGTAGCTGATAATGGGAGTCATTTTATCAGTAAAGAATTTGAGGATTTTTGCACACGTAAAAACATCAACTTGATTCATACTGTACCTTATCGTCCTCAAGGTAATGGTATTGTTGAACGAAATAATCGAACCATTAAATCTGTATTAGCCAAGTATATTAATACACACCATGACAATTGGGATGACTTGCTTCCAAAAGTCACATTTGCTATTAATGCTCACAAAAGTGAGGCGACCAATTACGCTCCTTTTTATTTAGTATTCGGTAGCGAACCATTATTGCCTAGTGATTTTACATTTCCCACAATTTTATCTCATCTTAGTGAGTCTCCGGAAGACAAAGAAGAGAGAATGAAAGAAAATGTTTACAACGCTAATAAACTCACTGAAAAAATTCAACAACACAGATGTAAACAATTTACTGAGAAACACGAACTTCATGATTTTAAAGTCAATCAAAACGTGTGGGTAGCTACACATGGTTATACAACTGGCAAAGTTACGAAATGGTTACCTAAATGGATTGGCCCTTGCTTAATAGTAAATCAATTAACCCCCGTATCTTTCCTCCTCAAAGATCTCAATTACATAGTAAAACCAATTAATTTCATTTGTCAAGATGAAAAAAATGTACATATTTTCATTTATTGTTTTATTTTATGAGGAGTATAAAGTCAAAAGTAGGGGGGGGGGGAGATGTTTTGTAATGAAATTAACTTTTTTTTCTTTTTTTTTCAATATCATCAAGTTTTTGAGTAGTATAGTTCCATGATTAAATAATTTTAAAGACTGTTTTTAAATAAAAGCGTTAGCATAATTATTTGCCAATTTAAATTGAAAATCGTTCATTTCATGCATACCAAAATGGCTTGGACATGCCCAAAATTAAAACCCAAAATTGATTCCATTTCTAAAGTATGCAAACATTCAGAAAATATTTAAACTTAAGTACCAAATCCATTCCCAGAGTTATTATAAGAATCTAATACGTCTATGTCCATTCCTTACTTAGCACTCAATGCAATTCTGTACATTGCGTCATTGAAATTGAGAGCAAGAGGGAAGTTAAATCGGGAATTTGACAAGAACGTCTATTTTTGACAAATTAAAATTAAAATAAATTTAATTTTTCAAATTTCTCAGATTTTGAAAGAAAATTGTTTGATTTCATGTAGTGACAGCAATAATCAATTATCGCAGGTACGTGCTTTGTATTTCAATTTGATTTAATTTGTCGTCCTCCTCAAATAGAAGAGAGCCGTGCGTCTATGTGCATTTTTCATAATTATTAATAAGTAGTTAATCAATTGTGACTACTTTAATTTATCATCAATTCAGGTAATAATTTTTCTATTTGAGCTGACCGGAGCAACGAAGAAGAGAGCCCTTTCCTTTTATTTTCTGGATTAGTCTTAATTAACTGAATTTTACAAGAAGACGGGAAGGAAAAATTGATGGAGATGAGAGAAATTTGAGTTTGAAAATCATTTTTTATTTCGTTGACACGAACTTTGTAATTCTTTAGTTCTTGTAGTTCGTCAAATCAAAATATTCATTTAATTTATTCTCTCACAGAAAATGTCAGTTAAATCAGGCAGTTCAGTCCTCCATTCCATCCAAAAACTTGAAACGGAGACTGAAAAAGTATATCACTGTCCCCATTGTCCATACAAAAGTAAACAAAGGGGTCAGGTCAAGAGACATGTAAAAACTGTGCACTCGTCCCACAGACTCTTCAAATGTACCCTGTGCCCATAAAAAGCAAAAGGAAAGGGCCATCTCAAGACCCACATGAAGGAACACCATGGACTCAAACCCCACAAATGCCCTTTTCCCAATTGTGGCTACTCAACAACAAAAGTAATTTGACCGATCACATGAAGACCCACACGGGAGAAAAGCCTCATGAATGTCAATTCTGTCACAAGAAATTTACCCAAAAGTCAAATCTTGAACGTCACACGAGAACTCATACAAAAAACAAGCCTTTTCATTGTCGCCTTTGCAATTATTCTTGTACCCAGAAGGCTTATCTTGTCGTTCACTTGAGACGTCACACGGGAGAACGTCCGTACAAATGCCAATATCCGGGTTGCGACTTCACCACCACTAAATGAAATTTAAAACATCACGACGTGGTCCACACCAAAGAAAAGAATTTCTCCTGCCCAATTTGTGACCACAAATTTGGAATGAAATCTTCCTTAAGAGATCACATGAGAATTCACGAGAATGTCAAGCCCTTCTCCTGTACCCTTTGTCCCTATCGGGCTGGACAACAAAGTGACATCAAGAAACACATGGCCCACGTTCACTCAAAGGAAAGAACTTTCAAGTGTCATCTCTGTTTCCATGCAGCTAAGACAAAAATATATTTACATCAACACCTCAAGATTCATTCACAAGAGAAGCCCTTTAATTGTAGCCAGTGTCCCTTCAAAACAAAATATTCCTTCAATTTGAAGGTTCATCTGAAGATTCACAGTGGGGAGACTCCATTTCATTGTTCATTTTGTAACTATCAAGGCTCCACTAGCCAGAAATTGAGGTTCCACATTGCAAAGCACACTGGCGAAAAACCATGAAAATGTCACTTGTGCCCTTATGCCACTGCCTACAGTTCAACAATATTGAAGAACCATATCATGACACACAAGGAGAAATTTGAAATAGTTAGAACGAACGAGAATGTATGTCACTTAAATTGTCAAAATGTCACCGAGAATTTAAAGAGACGCCTGAGGTCACGTGGAAAAATGTTTAATTGTAAATTTCTTAGCTGCAAATTTAGTACAGCGGAGAAGGGAGAGTTGGCGAGTCATTTAAACTCCCATAAATTGCCCTAAGTCCTCCTCACCCGCCTCCCACAATAATTGAAGTGTGACTGAGATTCGAAATGTGGAATTGAAACATGTCGTTTTTTTCCTAATTTGGAATTGAATTTATTCTCTTTTGAAATGAGTAACCAATCTCAATTAATTTAATTTACCAAAACCATACTTTGCATTGTATTGTCCTAAGGAAAGAAGAGGAGGAACAACAGACAGATCCTCATCTTTGGGAATCTTTGTGTTGTTCATCTTTTGAATTATTTCACTTGTAATTTGAGAACCCTTTTCTTGTGTCATCTACCAAAATAAACAATTTTTTTCATTGTTATTTTTAAAAAAATCTTGATAAAGTAAATAGAAATACTTCTAGGTGAGACAATAATTGTACATATATTCTGTAAACAATCATTTAGAAATCACAGTGTTAAGTCAATTCATATTTCAACTGCAATAAAATTCTTTTTTCACATGAAATAATTTTATCAAAATTAAACTATTTTGACTGAATTACCTTTGTGTATAAAAATATCTCCGAAAACGAAAATTAGGTACAACCTTGTATGTATTTTGTTAACTACAGTCTCTTTTTTATTTAACATTAATGTCATTTAGTGCCACAATAATTGTGAATTGATTATTATTTGCAGCTTATTCTACTCTTATACATAAATATCATTTCATTTCTTAATTTACAACTACATACACAATGTACAGCTTCTCCATCACAGCTTGCGTCAAATTTTCAAAAAAAAATCACACGCGAGTAACCCTATGTGATATCCCTTTGCTACAACGTCCGCACTCTCCCTTGGGATTTGTATAAAAACTTTCTTCTCCCTTTCCCTCCCTTTCATTTCCACTTTGATTTTCCATCCTCAAACACTCAACTCGCTATGGCAGACACAACAACTGCACCCGCCGCTGAGGCAGCAGCCCCCGCCTCCCTCAAAAAGGGACGACCAAAAAAACCTGCCGCTCCAAAAGCTCCCAAGGCCCCGAAAGCACCCAGAGCTCCGAAACCCAAGGGAGAGAAGAAGGCTCCGACCCACCCGCCGACAGCGTCCCTCGTCAATGAAGCCATCAAGAAATTGAACGAGAAGGGCGGCTCGTCCCTTCAGGCCATCAAAAAGTTCATTGCCGATGCCCACAAAGTGGACGTTGAGCGATTGGCTCCATTTATCCGCAAATATTTGAAGAGTGCCGTTGAGAAGGGCACCCTCCTTCAACCCAAGGGCAAGGGGGCTAGTGGCTCCTTCAAACTTGCTGTCAAGGCTAAAGCCGCCAAGAAACCCGCCGGTGCAAAGAAACCACGGGTAAAGAAAGCTGGCTCTCCAAAGGCAAAGAAATCCGCCACCAAGAAAGCCGCCAAGCCCAAGAAGGCAGGAGCAAAGAAGGCATCTTCCCCCAAGAAAGCAGCAGCAAAAAAACCCGCTGCAGCTCCAAAACCGGAAGGTGAAGCACCCGCAGCCGAGGCTCCAACAAAGAAACCGGCAGCCAAGCCAAAGGCTCCGAAAAGTAAGCCAGCAGCCAAGCCGAAAGCTCCAAAGGTCAAGAAACCGAAGGCAGCCAAGAAGCCAAAGGCCGCAAAGCCAAAATCGCCAAAGAAGGCGGCAGCCAAGAAATAAATCAACAAAATTTCTCTTTTCTTTTTCTATAAAAACCAACGGCCCTTTTAAGGGCCACCACATTTTTCAAAGAGCACAAATTCATACAATTCACTCATTTGGCATATTTCATAAGGAACAAAATGAAGGCAGATTTAATTGATGAAAAGAAATGTGACATGGAAAAGTTCATAATAAAACCTGGACAGAAAAAGAACTAGAAATCTAAAAGGGAAGCATAACTAATTTTTTTGATTATTTCATACGTGAAGATTATTGCACAAAATTTCTATTCTTTGTGCACATAAACTGCATTCGTCATCTAAAGTTATTTTTAATTATTTAGGTGGCTTTAGCTACAATTAACTTTCAATGACTAGAATTACAAAATGGCACATAACAATTAAATAAATGTCAAGAAATGGAAAATTTAATACTTTTTAAGTAAAAAGCGGATAAGAAAATGACCAGAGAATTGGAAGCGTATTTCAAACGCATTTAAAGTAAATACTTGGTGATATTATAAAACATGAAGATGATTTCTCCACAAAATCTGCATTCTTTGTGCACATCAACTGCATTTGTCATTTAAAATTATTTTTATTTATTACGCCAGTTTAACTACAGTTATCTTTCAATGTTAAACTAGAATTACGAAGTGGCACATAACAATTAATTAAACAAAAATACAAATTTGGGGCATCATGAACCAAAAGAAAAGGGAAAGGGAGGGGAGGGGAGCGTAAGAATTGCTTGAACGTCCGCACTTTTGAGTATAAAGACTCGCAGTCTGTCCGTTGAATTTCATTCTCATTTTTGAATTTGTCTCGTTCTCAATTCAAAAACTTTTCTGAAAAAATGACAGGCCGTGGGAAGGGAGGGAAGGGATTGGGGAAGGGAGGAGCCAAGAGGCATC
>JAQIVZ010003740.1:0-12629 GCA_034700945.1 Arrhopalites spinosus
ATAATTTTGGATTTTTTCTGATGCTTATAGTTTAGGCTGTAGGGGGGTAGCAAAAGGTTATGTGCCACCCTGTACAATTATCTTTAAATTGGGTCGACAAAAATGACAAGACAATAAAAAAAAATTTAGTGTTCAATGCTCCCATCTTTGTATTTTTCTTTTATTTGATGACATTTCAATTGAATTTTCATTCCATTTAAAAGCATCTCACCCTCACCTTTTAATTCTCATTCACTTTCGTTCCTTTCAAGAAAAATCATCTTACTAATCTCAATAAAATTTAGTTAATTTAATTCAGAATATTTGTCAATTAAAAAAAATGTTACCCGGCAAGTGGACCTGTCTCGCCCTAATCCTCCTGGTGAGTTTCTCGTTTGTTTTAACAAGCGGGGAAAATGATTTCGACGAGGATGACCTCGACTCGGACATGACCCGAAAGAAATCCCGTCGTCGTACCACAAGAAAACCCCGAAACAAACGAACAAGGAGACCCCGTCGTCCTAAGCCAGCTGTAAAATAATTAAAATTATAAATAATTATTTTTAAATTATTTAATTAAATTATAATTTTTACAGGCTGAACAAGCATCGCCATCTTGTCCATCTTACGGCGCTGAACCTGCTTCTAAGGAAGCTTTATCAACAGACACAAAAGACTTAATTCTGACTCTTGTCAACGCAATTCGTTATAATGTTAAGACAGGTTGGTGCGAACGTTTTAATGACTCAATTAAATAAAATAATATTTAATTTACTAATTAATATTAATATTTTTAGGGAATGGTCAAGTCAAAGGAGCCGACAATCAAGTCCTCCTTTTACCAGGGGCTGAGAACCTGGAACCCCTCCAATGGAACAATGATTTGGCCACTGATGCTGAAACATGGGCTGACTTATGCGCCGTAGAAAAACAAGAAGAGCCGCCAAGTAAATTAAATTTAAATTTAAATTAAAATTACCACCATAATATATACATCATATTTTAAAATTAAATTTTGAATTTTAGAACAGACATTTGATCGTGTCTACCAATTATTTTTTACTAAGACGACTGAAGGTCAAATCGGTTGGGCTGGGGCTATTGAAACAATTGGAAAAGATGGCCCAGACAACTACGAAGAAACACTAAAGTAAAAAAAAAATAATTTCAAAAATTGTCAAATTTTTCAAAAAGGAGTCAGGACACGTGACTCATAATTACATTGTTCATATTTTGATTTGTCGAGCCAAATCACAAAATGATTGGGTAAAAAATCAATTTATTAATAGTTGTGGGTCACTTTGCTTTTTTGGTAGCCTCAAAAAATGAAAAGTTACATATATTTTTTTTATGGCGGGAATGTCTGCCTTTTTTTGTTTTCAAAATGTAGGCAAATTGGCAATTACACTGCCCCTACTATTAAAACAGAGGACACTCTGGCATCAGACAATTTCCTTCAAATTTTGTGGGCCAAGTCAACAGAAATTGGATGTGGCTATGGGGAATATTTTAAAGCAACAGAGGACGGGGGTAAATCTGCAAACAGTACCGAAGTCTTTGTCTGTAATTTTGGACCGGGTGGTAATAGAGAGGGTGAACCGGTTTACATAGAAAAATCAGACGAATTCATATGTCCCGAACCAGATAGCGATAGTGACACGGTGACGGAAGTTGACAAGAATACGATTGTCAATACTCTCAATTATTTTCGTACAGAAGTTTCTAAAGGTGAATAATAAAAATAATTATTATTTTGTAATTATTACATAGTTTATTTTCTATTTTTTATAAATTATTATAAAAAATTTAATTTTTCAAAGGTGCTTTCACTATAAAAACTGACGACAATCCAGAACTAATGCTCCCTGCCGGAAATATACCGAAACTTAAATGGGACGAGGATTTAGCCAGTGATGCTCAATCATGGGCTGACACTTGTGCTAACAAAAAGAACCGGGCGCCTCCTTGTAAATTTAAATTGAAATTAGTAAATTATTTATTAAATTAAATTGTGACAAGTTTAAATATTTTTTTAAGCACAAAGTTATGAACAAGTAAATCAAATTTTGTACCAATGTACGGGCCCTGAAAGGTCCAAAAAACTTTGGCTTGGCGTCTTCATCACTTTTTATGAGGAAGGGACTGGGGCCTTCACTATTGACGTAATTGATAAATACCATCGAGCCAAATATGATGTCCTTGAGACATCAAGAGTGACCCAAGCTTTTTGGGCCAATTCTACATCCATTGGCTGTGGTTATTCGGAATTTTCTAAATGTATAGGTGATTACGAAATCCATTTAAACTCATTTATACTCTAACCATTTTGTTTTTGGTCCTGAGTTAAGTTAAGTTAATTAAATTTTTAATTAATTTTTATTTCTTTGTGTATATTTTTGACTTTTTGTAGGACAATTGACCCAAAATTTTGTCTGTAACTTTGGACCTGGTGGAAATATTGATGGACAAAAAATGTACATAAAAAATGGAACTACTTCAGCTTAGTCAGCATTTTAATGGTTTTAATTTGACTTTGTTATGAGAAATGGTTTTGGTGAAAAATAAATGTTTCACTTTTTTTTATTAAAGTTCTGCCTACTCTCTTTTTCTTATTTTTTACTCAAAAAAAAACAGGAATGAAATCACGCCCTTTTTATTTTAAAATTGTGAGGGCATTGACCCCTTTGATGAGTAGGATTTTGTCTAGGGGTTGGAAACCGGTTAACCGAAAAACCGGTTTTTTGGCCATTTTTAAATAACCGAAAAACCGATTTTAAGTGGTTAAAACCCCGGTTTTTTCGGTTATTTTATGTGTAGTTTTTGGAAGCTTTTTTGAGTATTTTTCAGGAAAGACATGACTTTTTTTCTCGCTGGTCAGTTTAAAATGAGAGATGTGTACTTCAATGTAGCTCTCGCGGCAATGGTGGTCACAAATCAATATCAATATCAAAGCCACTATTTACGTAAACTCTTTTAAGATGGTTGTTCTAATCCCAAACGAAGGAGATTAAATAGTACTGCCCACCAGTTGTCACAACTAATGTAGAAATTGGATTAACTTTTGATCATTTAATTAATTAAAGTTTAAAGAAGTTGAATACTATCCAATCTTTATGAACTTGTTGGAGGAAACTCCTTAATTAGGGTCGCTTTTCCAATCAGCAAGGAAAAAATTGTTTGCTCACAATTAAACCTACCAGTGTAAAAATTGAAAGAGTATTTTCAGTCGCTGAAACTGCAAGGGTCCCTATTTTAGGACCCTATTTTGTCGATAGACCACTTGTTCTGACGGTACTCAAAATAATTGTGGATGAATCCTTAGTTTAATTAATTTGGTGGTTGGCGGGGAAGGTCAAGAAGGGACAGGACTGTAATTACATAAGAGGTGATTTAATAAATACCATGTTTAAGAATAGGGGCCTGTTTCAATTAACTTTGCACTTTTTCTTTGCAATAATGTTGCTATAGATCTCTGGATAAAGTTTGCAAAGTTCGTACATCAACAAAAGTCTAATAATTATTGCAAAGAAAAAGTGTAAAGTGCAAAGAAAAAGTTAATTGAAATAGGGCCCTGGTCATCAAAAAAAATTAAAATTTCCAAAAATATTGAATTTCCTCGATTTTAAAAGTAAAATGTTTCCAAATTTTTCAATATTTTTGGAAATTTTAATTTTTTTTGATGACCAGGTCATGTGTACATAATTAAGATTTACCTGTTCACCGGTTTTCAAGTCGAAAAAGTAAGAATTGTGACCGAAATATGGTGGCGCTTTTTTCGGAAAATTGCCCAGTGGGAGCCCCAAAAATTTTAAAGATGCAGGTGAGAAGATGGATGGGGGTAAAAAAATACGGGGAATCCGATTCTGAAATCCGTTTTTCAATCTGAGGTCAAAAAATGGTCGACCTGCAAAAAAAATCCGTGCCGGGTATCTATCCTCTAAGAAGTACTTTTCAAAGTTTCCAATTTAAAAAAATTCCAAATAAAAAATTCTCAATTTTCCACTTTTCTATTAAATGTTACTCCCACTTAACGTCCTTAACTTGTAAAATTAACTTGATTATTTGAAGGAGAATCCAGGTAAGACAGGACAGTGTTATTCATGAAATTTTTGTCATGTATTTAAGTTCCAAAACATGAAATTATTTTAATTAAAATTTTTAATCATCACCAAAAAAGTTGAAATTAATAACCACTTGCTAAATATTATTATTTTCCTTAGAGAGATGAGAAAATGTCAAAAAGAAAGCAAAAACTGACAACCCTATATTTTCAAGAGTCCGTTCATTTGGAAAAATTGGAATCACAACTATCAAAAGTGAAGAAGAAAGAAGTTAATTAATAGCAAAATTAAAAAGAATTTAAAAACACCTGCAAGTACAATTACACCTGGAAATGATTTTCTTCCTCCGTCTCCTCCAGCTGCTGAGTATTTAATTGAAGAGGAGGTCATTCAAAATGAACCAACATTTTATTTAATAGAACAACAACACGAAGAGGAGGAGATCACAGATGAAGAGTTGGGCAAGAAAGAAATATTTAAAATAGAAAATCCATTCCCATCATCATCACCAATATCCATCAAAGAAGAAGATGAAGAATTCAAAAACTGTGATGACAATGAAGAAGAGTCCAAAGACTATCAAGACAATGAAGAAGAAGATTCAAAACACAATTATGACGATAATGATGATGGTGATGAATTCAAAGACCTTTATGGTGACAATGAAGAACCGGAAGTAGACTCAGGATCCAAAGAGAGAATCAAACCCACAAGAAAATCCCATTATGGCCGAAAAGCACTACCCTGTCCCCAATGTGGACAATTAAAATATTCTCTATCAGACCACATGAGAAAAGTCCACCGTGTCATCATGCATTTCTGTCCCGACTGTGATGTTCAAATAAAGTCAAAACTTTTGTTAAAACAACATTTAAGGGAAGCTCATCAAGTTGGAATTCTTCAAGATTGTCAATACTGTGACAAAAATTTCCAAACCAAAACAAGTGTACATCGTCATTTCAAAAATTTTGAAATGACGATGTAGACACCCATTTTGAATCAAAATGGTTCATAAAGAAAAAAATCGTTATGTGTGTCAACTATGTCAAAAAATATTTCTTTTCAAGTACTGTCTCGTCACCCATTGGCAAGGGATCAAGGGGGTCAAGTGTACAAAATGTAGTCAATTAATCAAAATGAAACGTCTTGTCAAAACTCCTACAGTCTCCGTCCAAATAAAATTTATAATTGTCCATTCTGTATCATGTCCCAAAAATTTGATGAGACTTATTCAATTATTTAAACTAGAGGTCGGATTATTGTTGCTACGGTTTCAATAATTCAATAGTTTATAATAATATTGAAATCAATCGATACAATGAAAATTTTTATTGAATTCAATGATGCCTCAATAAATGGTCATACATCTCAATGCTTATCAAGAGCAATTTAAATTGCCATCAAATTAATTGCCAATGTGCAAATAATTAATTAACTAATTACAAAATGGACAATGTGGTGCTGAATGTCTTGGCGACTTCAAATCAAGCTCGTGGAAGCGAGGCTTGGAACAATTTTATAAACATTAATGCTTTGCAAGCGAAATGCAAAACTTGTGACAAAATCATTGATACCCCCAATAGTGGTACAAGTGGCTTAAAGTCCCATCTCACATTGCATCAAATTTTCACAAATAAAAAACCAATGAAGAGACAAACTGTGGCCAGTAAACTCAAAATTATATCTAACCCTAATAAATTTTAGTTTTTTTA
This sequence comes from Arrhopalites spinosus, assembly GCA_034700945.1. Classification (NCBI taxonomy): domain Eukaryota; kingdom Metazoa; phylum Arthropoda; class Collembola; order Symphypleona; family Arrhopalitidae; genus Arrhopalites; species Arrhopalites spinosus. The sequence goes on from JAQIVZ010003740.1 coordinate 5,753, forward strand.
CAGTTGATTGCATAATAATTACAATTAATTTTCCACGTAGATGATGAAATACCAATTCCCAAAATTCCTCGGCTGAGCAGGCTCAATGCAGAACGTCCTCTCCAAGCAATGCTTGCTAGAATGACAGCTGACGACGGTTTCTCATTTTTGTCATTTGAAAAAAGTATTGACCTTCGTTTGTCAATTCAAGCCAGACTTGTCTCCGAAAAATGTTGTGAGAAACTTCCAAAGACTGATAAATCAATCAAGCAATACATCATGAATTATGGTACTAAGTCCAGGGAAATAAAGCAGGTGAATTTAATTTAATTAATTTTTCATTTTATCATAATTATTATTAATAATTATTTTATAATTTATAAATACCTTTTTTTAATACTGTTCAAGATAATTGAAGCTCAAGTCAAAAAAGGAGAAAAGTTCAGTTTGAACTTTGACGAGTGGACCAGTGTGGCCAATAGAAGATATTTAAATTAATTAATATCAATTAAATAAATAAATTAATTGTGTTCAATGTATTTGCAATGTACCAATAAAATTAATTAAAAAGCGAAATTATTAATTTAATTTATTTCAATAAAGTTAATTAACACAACTGTAAAATAATTTATTATGCTCTTCTCCTGTGAACATGGTGAGGTTCAGGAAGGATAAAATTGTCATTAATTAATTTAAAAAATTAATTCCATCAATTTAAACCACCATGGTGTCATGGCTTTTATTGAGGCAGTATTGATTTCAATAACTATTGCATTGGAATTTTCAATTCAATGAATCTATTGAAAAGCTCAATAATCCGACCTCTAATTTTAACATTTCAAGTCTTTTACCCATCAAGTTCAATTACATAAAAGTGCATACAAAATAATTTTTCAACGTAAATTAAATGGGCAAGAGGAGGATGCGACGCATATGAAAAAGAGGGGAGGATTGTGGTTGGAATGGAATGGAAGGCCAGAGAATATTTTTTTGTTCTCTCCAGACTCCAACGAACATAAGAGCCTCTTCCTCTCTCTGTTCTCTCTCATGGAAGCCCATGGAAATTTCAACTTTCCCTAAGACGCACTCCCTCCCATATCACGCGCACGCACTTTTCCCTTCATCTTCTTCTCATTCTTTTCCCAATATTAAATCCATTTTATGAAATATTTTTAACTCTATTAAAATCCCCATTAATTGGAGAATCTTCCAATGTCAATTATATTATTCCCCCGCCACAATTAAACCCACCAAAATGGAAATGAAATGGCGGGATTGGGGAAAGAGAAATTTTTGATGAGTGGGATGGCTCGTGGAGGTTGGCTTTGGAGTCTATAAAACGCCTCCCTCGTGCGTTTAAATGCGTCACAATTTATTGGACTCTCTCTTAGGCAACTGTTCCACTCGCACAATTTCTAATTTTTTTGACAAAAACCATTTCATCAGTTTGGGTAAGACCCCCTCTAATAAAGGGCCTTTATTAACTATTGCGAATTAACTTTAATTTAAATTTAATTTAATTGTCTTTTTTATTCCAGTTGTTGGATATTTAAATGTGGCTTCAAGTCGGTGAAATTTTGATCGCTCCGCCAGTTGTCCGAATGGCCTCGACTCCTCCCGTCAAAGTGGCCATGGAATCAAAGGCATCGGCCCCGGTGACCCATCAAGTGAAAAAGAGGCACCCGCCAACTCACCCGCCCATGGCGGTCATGATAAATGAGGCCATCATGGAACTCCACCATCGTAGCGGCTCCTCCCTCCAGGCCATCAAAAAGTTCATTGGGGAGACCCACCATCTTGACATGGACAAGTCCGCCCCCTTCATTCGCAAATATTTACGCGACGCCGTCCAGTCCGGCATTTTACTCCATCCCAAGGGCAAGGGAGCCACCGGGTCATTCAAGTTGACCAAAAAGGGAAAAATCCGGGTCATGGGGGAACATTCCCCCCACATAGTGATCGGCGCTCGTTCAAAGGGGACAAAGACTGGCAAGAAGCGGGGGGCTTCTAAAGTGAAGAAACCGGTGGTCAAGAGGACCAGAAAGGTCACGTTGAGGTCAGGCAGTAGGCCGATGAGGATGAACGCTTCGGTCACGTCCAGGAAAACGGATGTGACAAAGACGACCAAGAAACCAGCAAAAGTGACCCGAAGAACGGTCCATGTCGTTGACCGGAACTGGAGAAAGAAGGCCGGGTCAACCAAAACTACAAAATAGACAGTAAGGGAAAGCAATTAACTTTAATTTTCAGAGTTTTATTAATTATGTTAATTGCCCATTACATTTAAATTTATTTTGTTAAAGTATTTGTAAAATATTTAAATAAATTTTAAATCTATTAAGATCTGAAGTCCCATTTTGAAGTTCTTGGCAAGTTTTTCTTGAGCATGATTTGGCAATTATTTTGCATTTGACAAAGTTGGCTAATTTTAATCAACTTCCGGTCCTCATAAAATTATTGTGCCAAAATTAATCTCATTTCCGGGTCTTTAATCTCACTACAAGTCAGTCAACTTGCATTGAACCATTGCAAAAACATTTAAATATTTTTAAATTATTTAATTACAAACTATTTTCTGTTCCCTATCTACAATATTATTTGCTAAATTAAATTCGCAAATTAAAATAATGGTCCAATTAATTAAAATTCTCCTCCTTTTATTTGTACTAAAATTAAAGTTAATTAAAATTAACGGAGTTGGAGTTGACTCTCAACATGGCGTCAACTTGAATACATTAAAACAGGCTCAAATAGTAAATAAAAATAATTCACAATTAAATACAAATTCAATTAACTTTAATTTTTTTGCCAGATTTTTAGGCATGGACTCCGTAGTCCTACAGGTAAAATTAATTTCTAATAAGTCTATTTAAAATAATTTAATTAATTAAATTAATTGTAGCTCCCTATCCTGGTGACCCGTACAGTAGCGAACATTTTTGGCCGGAGGGTTGGGGTAGTTTAACTAACGTAATTATGGCAAAAAAAAAATTATAATTAAAATTACATAAAAATTTTGAATTTGCAATTAAAATCATAATTAAATTTAGTTGGGTAAGCGTCAACAGTATGAATTGGGTCAGTACATTCGCTCACGTTACGATGGATTCCTCCCCTCTCAGTACTCACCCAAGGATTTCTACTGCCTTAGCTCCGACTCCGACAGAGCCATCATGAGCGCCCTTGCCAACATTGCGGGAATTTACCCGCCAAACTCAAACGCATGGCACCACCACGTGACCCACTGGCAGCCAATCCCTGTCCATACCCTCCCTCGTCATATTGACCGGGTATTTTTAAATCTTTAAATTAAATTAAATTTTATTAAATTAATGAAATGTCACAGACAATCCTGGGTACGGCGCCATGCCCAAAATTTGACCTTCTATGGCATGACCTCCTGTCAAATGACCCAAAAGTGAAGAAATTTAATGAGGAGAATAAAAATTTGTACAATTTAATTGCAAGTCATACCCTCGAAAATTATTCTTATCCAATCAACCTAACGAAATTCTACGAAGCTTTGATTATTCAAGTAAATAATTTTAAATTAATTATAAAATTAATTATACTTAAAATTCTGAATATTTTGTCTGGTAGGAAGCACATAATTTCAGTTTACCAGAATGGACGCGGGAAATTTATCCTTCAAAAAATTCAACCAATCTCTTGTCATTTGCCTTTAGTTTGGTCGTCTTCACTGAACAAATGAAAAGATTGAGAGGGGGGCCATTGGTTCATGAGATTTTCAAAAATATTCAAAATTTTATAGAAAAAAATAATTCTAAAAAATTAATCTTATTTTCTGGTCATGACATTACCCTGGCGCGAATTCTGGACACTTTGAATTTATTTGAGTGGCCACATCTCCCAACTTTTAATTCTTTTCTGATTGTTGAACTACACAAGTCACATGATCAAGAGGAGTACTTTGTAGAGGTAATCTAATTTAAATGGCGCTCATTTCAAATGTTTAATTGTCATTTATTTCCCGCCAACAGTTTCATTACAGAAACGACAGCTCAACTTACCATCCCCTCGAAATTTATCCGAGACAATGTCCCAAGCCGTGTAACCTCAATAAATTACAAAATATTTTGAAAAATCGCGTCCCTTCATTGACTCAATGGGAGTTGGAATGTTTTGAAAAAATTGAGGACAATTTTTTGACTAGTTTTTGGCGCCAAATTACTCAAGGTAAATAATTATTCCAAAAATTCACATTAATTTTTAATTTTATTACAACAAATTATTTAATTTTAAATACTATTTAACAGGATTGGACTGGTTTCTCTAAAATTAATTCTCTATTAATTAATTAATATTTAATTAATTAAATTAAAAACCAAAACGAACATTTTTAACAATTAAATTCTCTACAACAAAATTTTGAAAATCTTCTAATTTTTCTCACAAGAATAATAAATTAAATTAATTTTAAATTAAAACAATTATTCAAAAGTAATGAGAAGTGTACAGACTTGATGAATGACAAAATGAATAAAAGTTGGGGTCGATGTCCTCTCCAAAGTCGTGAATGACCCGACCTTGATCCCCACCCCTGGCACTGACCTCATCTGCATCTTCAAGTATCGTCTCTCCATTTTTGACCTCAATTTCTGTCCCGCAATTAACACCTGTAAACCAATTAAATTAGTTTAAATTAATTTAATTTCCAAAACGAAGAACCGTAAAGGTAATTCAAAGGTCAATGACCTGAGCCCGAAGTAGTTGCATCTTTTTTGGTATTTTGAACGCTTTATCATAAACGACTACAAAAAGAGTGGCCACATAAAAAGCCAATGAAATAAAAAGACACGCAATTTTGGGCCGTGTCAAAAATAAATGAATTCCAAAATAAAATCCGGTCGTGCTGGCTGTGATCCATTGTAATTTGATCCAAAAAATCATGTACTCATAAACCCGATTAAATAATTTTAATTCCAATTCCATCCCCCTCATCATTTTATACTCCCCTTGTAGTGACCTCAAATTGACCTCATCTTTCTCTTCAATTGACTTGACCTCCACAGCTCTTTTGTCCAGATCATCATTGACCCGTTGAATGAAAGCGAGTTGAACGAAAGTTCCATAATAAAGAATGTACAAATAGTAGGCGGCTAAAGTGCTCTCGTATAAAAAGAGGGGGAGGAAGGTGTCGCCATTTTGGTGGTCACGTGGCAAGGCCGAGTACAGAAATTGAAGGGAGGCGCGGTTCATTAAATAGAGAGGGGGAATGAGGTTGAACGTGCAGGATAGAACTTGCGTGAAGGGAAGAAATTTTATCATCCATTCTTGCATTGAGTATGACCTTCTTTTTATTTTTTTATCTGGAAATGGTCAGAGGTCACAGGTCAAGCTAGTCATTTATTTTTGATACAAAAAAATGAATAATTCTTGTTATTTATTACCATCAGTAGTGTTTGTATTGAGAGCCAAATTAAAGATGGCTTCATTGACATCCGGTTCCGTCTGGAAGAGTTGGTGAGCCCACAAATTCATGACTGTTGAAAAGGTCGCGTACCAAATATGACTACAGAGATGATGGTACGCGACGTAGTGACCCAATAAACTTTGACCTAACCTCAAATTCATGTAGAGGCCATACAAAGTCCCTTGAACTGACCAAAATTTCCATAGCCAGTAACGATGATTTTGCCGCCATATTTGTTTTAATTGTCCCCGTGTATTTTTGAGAACGGAAATCTTTCCCGTGGAAAGATTCATTTTTATGGGAAATATTCCCAGGGAAGATAAAATGTAGAAACAGAAATAATTTAAGTTGAGATCCATTTTTTTCATCATTTTGAGGCGCTACAATTCAAATTTTACAATTAATTTTCTCTACTTAAATATTAATTAATTTCAAATGAAAGGAAATTTAAATACTGAAAATTTTGGCAATATTACCAATTTTTTTTTGTTGCTAAATAATTTTAACTGGGTTGAAACAAGGAACACAAAAATTTAATTTAGTTGTCAATTGGCCAACACTCTGGATTCTGGAAAGACAATTAAAATTGGATTGTGCAAAATATTTTGCATAAATATCAGAGTCACAAAATTTTGATGATGAAAATATAATGGTAGGTTTTAGTTAACTAAACCGACTTGGTCAAGTTTGGAGCATGTCTTTATATACAAGAAATTGTACGTTAGTTAGTTTTAATTGATGTGTGGAATAGCTGATTTCTGGTTTGAAACTAAAATGGACATTTAATTTTAGTTGACTGGTAAAGATAGACCTCGCTTAACTATAATTGAACAGTTAAATGTGTGCTTTATAAACACAAGTTGTGAAGGTGCGACAGTTAAATGACTTAATGATAGAAAATCTTTATAATGAACATGAAATAGACAAGTACAAAAAAATTTTATGAATTTTTAATTGGCACGTGCCTACTTAATCTAAAATTACTCTTTTTTATTTCATGAAATCTATCTCTAGTCCTGTCTGTTCAAAAACCAGGAGAAAATTGAACAGTTTTAAATTTTTTACCAATTAAATTGTGAAGTTTTGTGCATTTTTTCAATTTGCAAAAAACTTTATATTTTTTAAGCAATCTATTTTTAAATTGTTTTTTTTGAAATGTGAGTATAATGTCAAAAACTAAATAATGCTTGTCTTTTGTGCCAATCTATGATTGTGAAAAATATTTTTTTTTTATGTATTTTGACAAAGTCAGAGAGGTGACCCGACGTTTCACCTTTTCCATTTCACCTTCCGACGTTTCACCTTCCGTCATTTCACCTTCCCGACATTTCACCTTCGACACGTTTCACCTTCTGCCATTTCACCTTCCGACGTTTCACCTTCGACATTTCACCTTCCGTCATTTCACCTTCCCGACATTTCACCTTCGACACGTTTCACCTTCTGCCATTTCACCTTCCGACG